>JAODAL010018315.1:0-75116 GCA_025379985.1 Phyllomedusa bahiana
AAAAGTAAAAAAACATACTGAAATGTATTAAAATACAAGGTATTTTTGAAAACCATAAATTTCACCGGGGACAATAAATTTGCTGTATTCAAATTTAACTGAAAAAGTAATCATCAACAAAGCTGGCCGGCCAAAGTGAAAAAACACGTATCTGAAATGTATCATAAAAAAGGGTTTTTTTTTGGACCTACCCAATTCCCTGTGGTGACTACAAAATTGCTGGTTCAAATTTAACTAAAAGTAGATAAAATCAACAAAGCGGCCTGCGACAAAGTAAAAAAAAACACATCGAAATTTATTGGGATAATACAAGGTATTTTTGCACCTACAATTCACCTGTAGTGACATAAAATTGCTTATTCAAATTTAAGTGCAAGTCCCTCAATGCAAAGCTGTATGTGCCAAATCAAAAAACACGTATCTGTTATGTATTCGTAAATAAAGGTATTTTTGGCACCTTAAATTTTTCACCTTTTTTTTGTGACTAAAAAATTTTCTGTTTCAAATTAAACTGCAAAGTAATCTATCAAAAAAGTGGGGCCTGCCCAAATAAAAAACACGTATCTGAAATGTATTCTATAATACAAATTTTTTTGGCACCTATCAATTCACCTGGGTGACTAAAAAAATTGCTGTATTCAAATTTAAGGCAAGGTGGATATATCAAAAAAGGGGAATGGGAAAATAAAATGAACACCTACTGAAATGTATACGGAAAAAAAATGGAGTTTTGCACCTAACAAAGAGACCTGCAGTTACAAAAAGATGTGTACCCTAAAGTTCAGGCTGCCCAATACCGGAAATATTTCAATAGAAAAAACTGTTTAAAAATAAACTATTGCAGTGCAATGCTAAGTCTTTTGTGAACTTTTTCCAGTTTTCTTTATAAGTTGCGTGTTCCCCGCGGGGGCCCCCTCTCTGCTCCTCCCCCGGGCTTTTCAGCGGGGAGAAAATCCTTTAAAAAACTCTAAAACCCAACTACTAAAATCTTCCAATCTCTAATCTAACAAATTGTAAGGATCACAGCTAATAAAGAGGTTTCTCTGTGAAAAAATAGAATAATTTTTGCTGAGCTGTTTGGACACAAGCAAGCGCAACGTCCTTCTGCTCTGAGACACTGAGAGACACTGAGGCTGAACAGGAAACGCTGTTCTATGTAAAACGAGGTCATGTGATTTTTCCAGCCAATCGCAACGATACACATCCCAGTCATGACGTCACACACACATCTCACCCTGCTCTATTCTGTAAGCTGATTTTGCGGCTGCCAAAATGACAGGAAGCGCCGAAAATGGCGCAAATCTTAATAGATGAAGCACAGATTTTTAACCTAATTATCGCATGATCTAAAAATTTCGATCAACATAAAAACTGTGCCGATTTCAACTTTGTCGATAATAATCGCTCAACACTAGTTAGGGTGATGGATAATGTCAATCTTTTGGAAATTAACATCCAAAATCGGGTCAACTTAAATCAAATCGCTTGGATTTGTGTTTTATATGAAATTGATCCAATTCACAACACTGACCGTGAAGGCACGTCCATAAAATGATTGTTTAGGGGATCATCACTCTGTATAAAAGGTCCAGGCCCTTAAAAAGGAGGTTGAGATAAAAATAACAACTACCGGTGATATATGAAAGTTAGGCCTTGTCCCCTCGGCACTGTTTTTCAAACCGGCTGACAAACTTTTACACGTACCTTAATGGAAAATTCATGCACAGGTCCCCACTGCACGGATTTTCCGCCCGGCAGTTTTTCAGACGACCGGCGGTCCGAAAAACATAGAACATGTTCATTTCGGATGGAATATGAACATGTCTATGTGAAGGGGGGGGGCTTTTCTCTGCTAACCGCGGAGAAAAGCCACCCCAAGCAGCCGTGTGCCCGGCACGAAAACAGGACAAATGCCGGTCGGGTAAGCCGACCGGTATTTGTCCTGTGCCGTGTGAATGGCCCCTTAGGGTTGGTTGTCGTTTAAGTGGAAGTCTGTAAAAACTGAGTTTTTTCCCGGAAGGCTATGTGCACAATGGATTTTAATGTAGATTTTAACACGGGTTTCATGCCAAATACTTTGTCAAAATCCAGGTGTAAACAAAGTCCCAATCATGTAAATGGACAGTCTGTGCTGTAGTTGTCACTGTGAACTATAAAGCAGGGAACTATAGAGCAGCAACACAGTTTTCAAATCCACGGAGCAGACAAAAAGGAAAGGACATGTGTATTCTGTGAATCAAATCCTTCTCAGATTTCACATAGGCTCAGTTTACCATCCTTCAAAAATGTTCTTTTCTGGGGTATAAGATATAAGAAGTCTAGTATTGTTCAGGATGACAAACTAGACGCCTACACATATGTAGATACTACTAGAAACAAATAATAATTTTACTAAATATTAAATTATTCAGAGGAGAGAATATTTATATGATCAGAGAACATCGTGACACCATCTCAAGGTGACTTATACAAGCGAAAAGCCAGGAGATTCTTCATCATGGGATGCAAGATTAAGATTTATATTCTTGTTTGAAGCTACAATTCAAGGCCTCCACCATGAACACTGAGCTTTCTCAGTAGCTTACAATACTATGACATAGGCCACTATACCCATCACATTTCAAAGATATTCTACCACACAAGTAAAGCTACGAGAGGAAAAAACCTACCTGATATGACATCTGATGGAGCATTCCATGACTTTTTTTTTTCATAAGAGGCATATAGAAGAGCAATATGGTCCCTAGTCATTTATAGGTACTCCCCACCATCTCCATGAGACCTGATAGCTCAGGTACAGCATTTCTTTTATTTGGGGCAATGTCACGTAGAAAGTCTTAATCTACCTATTCTCTAGAACCCCCCCGATACAAAAGCCTACATGTGGTTTTGGGAGATTGCTAAATTAGCTGAAGTGAAACACAAAAGTAACCATTCAATCTTGGAAATTCACAGAGCCACGATCAGGCGTCATGAATATAGCACATCAATATTCTTCTTTCGGAACAGAAGTCAATTACTCTCACAATGTTTAATAGAAGGCAGAAAAAGCTCCAGACGCATTTTGGATTACCACAAACTAATATTTAATCTGAGCGCCTCAGTTTTTTGTCAGTATGAAATAAATAGGTGTTTCTGTTACTGCAGAGAATGTTAACTCAATACTTTTCTATTTCCTCCCTCCTGTAGTTTGTAAAGTACTTAGTAACACACTCCTTTAAGACTCAGCGGTGACAGCTTCAATTGTATGTTTAGGTCTCTGTGGGGGCAGCGATCTTACTTATAAGAACTTCTTTGCATTCTGGCCTGATCAATACAACCCCAACACATGGTTATATATATATACTTCCATTCCTAAATACAGCTTATATGGCAAAGTGCCCACTGGTTATTCACGTAAACTACCAGTCAAACGATAATTTAGTAGCTAACGAATTCTCATTTATATTCAGAATAATGGTCCATCACCAAATACTTGTGTATTTTGCCATCATAGATAGTTATAGTTATTGAAAATATACCATTGCTTGCTGGTCAATTAGTGAATGCCTACTTCAACCCTCACCAAAAAATAAAATAAAGTATGGGTGAACAAAGCCAGCTAAACAGTGTCGACTGGGGTGCCTGGGCCCACAAGTGGAATTGATTCTTGGGGCCCACCAGTGCAACTAATCCTTGGGGCCCAGCCTACAGCCACTGATTGTACATATTGCACATGACTCTTACACTCTGCCTCTTGTTTTCTGACTCTATTTTCCTGCTTTTCTCTCTAAAACAGTGTTTCTCAACTCCAGTCCTCATGGCCCGCCAACAGGTCATGTTTTCAGGATCTCCCACAGTGCACTGACAATAATGATATCACCTGTGCAATGCTTACGAAATCATGAAAACTTGGCCTGTTGGTGGGGCTTGAGGACTGGAGTTGATAAACACTGCCCTAAAACAAAGCCCCAGGCCTACCATGCCCAGTGGAACATCATGCCAAGAGGCTCACCGGATGTTTTCCCTGCTCCTCTTGAACTGCCAATCTGTCCTGCTGGTCAGATTCTCAGTGGGCAGCTCTGCATTGAGCTGTCTGACATGGCCACACAAGCAAAAGTGAAGGGCCTGTCATTGACTCCATAGCTAGTATCAGAGCAGTCAGTGACAGTTCTCATCAGGGCCCTCTTTCTGCAGGTCAGGTGCTAGTGCTAGTTCCTCCTACTCCTGATTCTATTAGTGAGGCTGCAGGGGAACATGCTGTTTATGTTTACTTCAAGCTACCGGTGCTTCACTTACAGTCCTGTTGAGCTATGTGACAAGTCTGTAATAAATCACTTTTGTGTGGGGCCAGTTGAATATAGGGACTGTCCTGATATGATCCACCATGGCTAGTAATGATGTGTATAGATTAAAAATACTGACATTCTGCCCACAAGATCCGAAATGATGATTAGCCCTGGTGAATCATTGTAACCCACCTTGTCATCCCCAGTAGTCAGCCCTACAGGAGTCAATTTAGGTGCTTTTATGACTCGAGTGGGCACTGTAACCTCTGCAGGAGTCAATGCAAGGGCTGATACGACTCCTATGGGCACTGCAACCTTTGTAGGAGTCAATAGGGGGGCTGTTATCACTCCTATGGGCACTGCAGCCCCTGCAGGAGTCAATGAGGGGGCTGGTATTACTCCTGTGGACACTGTAGCTGCTGTAGGAGTCAATGGAAGGCCTGGTATCACTTCTGTGGGCATTGCAGCCCCTGCAGGAGTCAATGGAGGGGCTTGTATGACTCCTGAGGGCAGTGCAGCTACTGCAAGAGTTAAATGTCTCTTAAAAAATTCTATGGTGATTGTATAGGCATCCCCCTCCCAATCCTTTCCTTGTTCCATAATGCACATCTATGGAAGTCAACCACATACATGCTGAGTTAGCTCTACTCCCTGTGTCACATTCTGTTTATCGTCCCCACCTTCCAAGAACCACATTTTTTATTTCTAAGTGCACATAGACCTACAAAAGCTTGTTTTTCTGAGACAAGAAGTACTTTTAATGGTACTATTTACTGTACCAAATATACTGGGAAAACAAAAAAAAAATTGTGGGGTGAAATGGGAAAAAATGCAATTGTGCTATTCAAGGGTTCCATTTTTATGGAGTTCAATGTGCGTTATAAAAGACATGCTATCTGTATTCTGCGGGTCAGTAAAATTCTGGTGACACCAAATCACAATTTTTATTATGTTTTACTATTATAAACCAAAACCAAAACATTTTTTTCTTACTTTGCATCACTACCAGTAACTATTTTGTTTATCATGTATGGACCTGAGTGAGAGCTGTAGTTTTTATTGATGCCAGTTTGGGATACATGAAACTTTTTGATCACAGCCATGGAGACTGTGGTTCTTTACATATATGTATTATGGTTGAACCGTTGGAGACTCTGGACAGAAACCAGGTATTTCATGCAGGCAGAAGGGATTGATCCCAGCAAAGGAGTAAGTGCTCTTTATCATATTCTAATACTGTACCATAACATTTAGAGGGGTTATCCAACTTTTTGAAAAAAAAGGAGCAGCAAATAAAATAACAAAAAAAGTCTACTTTTCTGCCCAACCCCATTGTAGAAGCCCTGGTGGTTGTACCAGTCCTTACTTCTAATCAGTTCATCATTGATTTCAACAGAAGTGCCGTACTGATGGCATCAATACTCTGCAGTGGGAGCCAGGATGCCATTAATACACCACGTACACCCTGAGACCACTGAGTGGCTGCAGCAGTCACATTTTGGCCACTATAAAAAAATCAGAGCAGCCACTGGATCTTCTATGTTGGATCACAATTGAATTGGAGAGGTGAGCAGAAGGGTTTAGTTATTTTAATACATTTCTTGTTTTTTTGTGTTGGATAGTCCTTTCATCCTCATTCACCCAGCACAGTTACAGAACTATTTACTTCAAATGTGTGATACAGCACCCATACAAAAGGATGGGTCCACAAGGTACCCATCTCTGTGTGTCTTCAATTTATATAGAGGCGCACAAAACTTTTTGTCATGGGTTCATGCAAAAATGTAAACAAAAAATAATGGCACGATCCAAATATCGCCATATTGATGATGATGATGATGGAGTGCCGTTGAGTCAATGTCTACTCATAGAGACTCTCTGGATAGTTGTTCTGAACTGTGTTTGGTTTTTTGGTTAGTTAGCTAACTGCAGACATTGGTGTAATCCATCTATTGTGTTAATCTTACCCATTGCTAGTCTTCCTCTTTTTTGTTGGCCTTCTAACTTTCCAAGCATGATGTCTTTCTCTAGCAGTGTCATATTATGGACATATTTTCCCCAAGCATTGTGATTTGCACAATAAGTAGAAAGAGTTGAGGGACATGAGATAGTACCAAGTACGAGTGCATGCTGGTGGATAACCAGGTGTCTAAAGATGTTACTTAAAGGGGTTTTCTCACTACAAATTATTAGCTTTTAACATAAAGGGAAAGGTAAATGAAGACTTTTATGAAAAAGTCTCTTTTGATATTACAGTGGTCAGGAGATAAGAGAGATTTTATCTGCTCTGAGTGCACACAAGTGTCCTTTCTTGGTTAGACTGAGAGCAGGGACAGCGTGGTCGGACAGAGCACAGTCTTTCCGCTAATAAGATTAGATTATTTACCTTTAGTATCACTCTTTTCATTCCTTGAAGCTCTATAGCTTAGTTTCCTATAGATTAAATCTCCTGCACTTATATCAATGTAATGCTCAGCTAGTTTTAGAGGAGCTAAATATGCTAATCACTGCTATAAAACCATCCACAGACAGACCAGGCAGCGTGAGTCTGAAGCAGCATGGTAAGAAGACTCCTTTAAAAGAATCACTATAGCTACCTGTAGCCACAACTTTCTGCAGAAGGAGCATACACAGCTGTTAAGTACTGAGCAGAGCGAAGAACAGAACAATTAAAAGCAGATGTAAACTTGAGCAGAGGAGAACATCTCAAGAAAATCATGCAAAATTCTTTTTATGCCAAAATCTGAGATCCAAGTCCTCATTCAAGTTCCTGTGTATAAAAATTCAAAGAAGCAAATATTTTGGCATGCAAATCACCCTGTTAGATTATTAACAACCAGAAGGTGTGAAAGGAATTGTTAAAGCTGCATATTTAAATACTAATGTAATTTGCTTCTTCATTTTTTTTTTTTAAATCTGATTTCGCGCAGGATGTAGGGTTATCTAAGAGATTATCAAATAAAACACACATAAGGATAAAATGTAGTATTTGTACAAAAAATATGTTTACTTAGGATTATGAGAAGATGATCTTTGCTGTTCCTTATCATATCATAGGTTAATAATAATTCCTTCATATAAGAAAATTAAAAGAAGCAACCTATCTTGAAGCTCCATAGAGGAAAACAGCTGTGGTCACATTCAGCATTAGACAGAATACAGGTGAATTGCACTTGAATAACTTTTGTTACATAGTAAAGTCAGATATGTTCATCAAGTTCAACCAAGAGAGCGGGGAGAAGATGTGGATGTAAATCGGGGTTTAGGTAATTTTAGAACTTTTTTTCCCCTCTATTGATCCAGAATATGGAACCTATAAGGCAAGAACCAACCTGACCTAAAAGGAATATATCACTCCTGACCTAAAATCGCAATCAGAGTAGATCTACATTCTAACAATAAATTTATATAGCTACATAAGTGTTAATATTATTTTGTAGTAAGTAAGGGCGGCATGTATGAACTTGGATGCGCCAGTGTGAGCCAAGAAGAATGTATGAACAGGTGCACTCCATGTTGGTGCGATAAGTGCCTTTGTAATGCGCCAGAGACACTTTTTAGTGCGCCAAAGATTTGAGGTGTTTTGGGAGTGTCGCACCACATTCATAGAAGTAGATACATTTATGATTCTTTGAAACCAAATCTAGGTAGATGAGAACGTTGAAAGCCAGACCCGGGTAAAGGTGGTGCCTGAGCGACTTGTGTATTGGCTCTACACTGCCCTGTATGTATGACCTGCCCGAAGAACAGCCAGACCAGGGTAAAGGTTGTTGCCTGGCCAGACTTGTGGTATTGGGTCTACACTGCCCTGTATGTATGACCTGCAGAAGAACAGCCCAGGGGCCAGGGTAAAGGTGGTGCCCGAGCCAGACTGTGGTATTGGCTTACATGCCCTGTAAAGTTGACCTGCAGAGAACAGCCAGACCAGGGTAAAGGTGGTGCCTGACCAGACTTGTGGTATTGGCTCTACACTGCCTGAAAGTATGACCTGCAGAAGAACAGCCAGACCAGGGTAAAGGTGGTTGCCTGGCCAGACTTGTGGTATTGGCTTACACTGCCCGTATGTATGACCTGCGAAGAAACAACCAGGGGAAAGGTGGTGCCTGAGCCAGACTTGTGGTATTGGCTCTACAATGCCCTGTATGTATGACCTGCAGAAGAACAGCCAACCCGGGTAAAGGTGGTGCCTGAGCCAGGCTTGTGGTATTGGCTCTACACTGCCCTGTATGTATGACCTGCAGAGGAACAGACCAGGGTAAAGGTGGTGCCTGAGCCAGACTTGTGGTATTGGCTCTACACTGCCCTGTATGTATGACCTGCAGAAGAACAGCTTCATATATTCTGGTGCATTCTACACTACCTGAAAGCGAATTAGAACTGGTCTGTCAGTGCCAAGATTCATACATGTCGCCCTAACTGTCTAAGCCTCTCTTGAAGTCCTAACCTTTTTTTGTTGGGACCAGTCTGAATGCAGCTGTTCCACAGACTCACAGCTTTTATAGTAAAAAAAGATGTGTTGCCCCTGGGGATCGAACTTTTTTTCAAGTTGGAGGGAGTGCCATCTTGTCTTTTGAAGGGGATGTTACATGTTGTTCATGACCCCTGGGTAAAAAGCTGACTTCCCAGGGTCTTTAAGAAGCTTATATACTTCTCAATAACCAGTGGATGGCTATTTTAGGGTAGAAGGACAATATGATTATGCCAGCAGTGTAAAATGTATCATTTTGGTGTAATTGTTCCTCTTGTAAAAATAATTTTTTCTTGTTTTACTAAGTCAATTGTCAGACCAGGTCCCAACGACCATGTTCCTACTTAAACTCTATCTGAGCTATGGGAGTAAGTTCTAAAATGGAAGTGTTGGCAGTCAAAAAAATTATTCCATAAGTGGTAAATTTTACAAAATTCCATAACTCAATGCTTTAGTGGTCACTCATCTGATAAGGAATCCAACAGTCCTTGGTATGTCCCAACAACGCGTTTCATGCAATTTAATGCAACACATCTTCAGGTTTGATGTGCTGCCAATAAGGAAATGTTGGTTTCATCTGAGCGCTATTTGAAACAATAAATTAAGGAATTGTGAAATGCCTGCCATATACAGCAAAATTTCTGACTGCCAACACTTCTTATTCTATGCACACTTACCCTCCTCATGGGCATGCTGGTCGCTAACAAAGGTGCCGCTTTGCTGCATCAGTTTGCTGTCACCAAACTCCAAATTTGTGCCCCGCTAATGCACAATAACTTGAGGTTAGTAAAGTTTGAGGAGTTACATATTATTGCACATGCCAGAAAGAGTCTCAGTCTTTAGCTCTGCTTACAGTGGTACACATGGCAGTAAGTCATGGTTAAGAGCTTGATTAAGCCCCAGGTTGTTCTGTCTTCAATTACTTATGATTTCTTGGAAAAATCCTCTTTTGCTGACCCAGTCTAACCCTGACATTGTTCATGTCACTTAACAGCTGTTTATGCGCTGTAGTTGTCTCCCCAGTCCTTAAGCGTCTTTCTTAAGTACCAGCTGCTATTGTCTACCATACCAAGCTCCTACTCTCTCGGCACTTGAGTTGATATGCCTTACCAATCTCTAAGTGCCACTTCAGACTTCTATTCGCTACTGGCTACATTGAGTTACTAGTCTTTGCATTGGCCCCTCAGCATTTTGCTCTATGTATTAAGAACCCATGTCTACTCTTAAGGAATATGGATTGTGTAAGATCTTTCTTGAAGTCATTATTTTGCATTGCCCTTGTCCTCCAAATCTTTGCACTTTTCAGTATATAATAATTTGTCTCTGATTTAGTTTTTATTTCTTTGCTTTAGACAACATCACCAAGGGCATGGGGTAAAAATGCTCAATCTGCCTGACTGACTCAAAGAAAATAAAAAGGTACATTTGTAAAGTCAGGATTGAGCTACAATTATGAGTCACTCATACTTTATATTGAACACTTTTGTAAGTGCTGCATGTTTGACAGCCACCTTCCTACCAATGATACCAGCAGTATATATCTTAATTTCTTGTAGCGTAAAGTAAATTTTCCAATTTTTTTGTTTTTCCCCAAATCAAGGGAAACGCTTCAAACCCGACAATTCCCAAACTTGGCAAATGGATTTTCTACATTGAAAGTGATTTGCCTATTTTCCGTTATAATGGGCCGGGCAGATATAGGGTAATTACGAAGATAAAAATTTTTTGTATTTCTTTAAAAGCCCAATTTTATTTAGAAAGTTTTGATATTTCTTTTAATTTGCCCTTTTTGTTATCCCAAACTTAAAATTCCGGGGGGTTGGGGAACCAAAACCAAACAAAGGGACATATCTTTAATGACTGGTTTTACAATTTTTTCTAATTTTGTTTTCAGGGACCTTTTGTGAAACAAAAACTTTAATTTTTAACCCTCAAAACTATTTAATTTAGTTTTTTTGTCCAAATTTTAAAGTAAAGTTTAAAGGGGCCCAATTTTTTCTATGGGAACCAAAAGAAATTAAAATTTTAAAAAAACCCCCTTTCCTTTTTAAAAGGGTTTACTGGACCCTCCAAACCGGGGAATAATTTTGAGGGGCCATCTTCCAAAACCCAACAATTTTTTAAAAACGCAAAACTTAGTGGTTTTTTAAACTAGCACTTTGCATTCAGGTCAAAGATGAATTCAACCCGAATACAAGCACTTTGACTTGTCACTGATGGAATTTTCCCATAAATTGCCAAAAAATCACCTCCAACTGTATCCATATCCCTAAGCTGGGGTTAGGGTTTTTAGGACTTTTCAGGGTTAACTTACCTCTTTTATGATTTTCCCTTGGGTCTAAATTGGGGCTTTTCGGGTCTTACAAACACTTTTTGCTCCCCAAATCAGGTATGGACCAAAAGGGAAAAAAATAGGACGGAAAATAATGTTTTTGGTCGAAAACATACCCAGTTTTTAATTTGGGGCAAAGGTTAAAACCCAGAAGGGCCCCAAAAAAAATAATTTTAAACCTAAAAAAGCCTAAGATACTTAACCCTTTTAAACCCTGACTAAGGTTTGGGAATTTAAATTAGGGGTTAGGGATAAGGAAAGAGTAAAAAAAAAAAAAAAAAAAAAAAAAATATGAGTTTAAGACATCGCAAATCCAAATTTTATGCAACTTTAGTCAAAAAAAAATGTTTTAACTGAACAGGAAAAAGATTTTGCGCCAACCAAATTTGTTTTCATTGTACATATAGGACATATCATATCATATTTGTGGAAAATCCCATATAAAATATGCCCTGGAGACAAGTAATCCGCTTTCCCTAGTTCGCCAAAGTGGTTTGTCTTTTTCCGGTTTTTTGGGCCCCCCCATTTTGTGTTATTGAGGATTTTTTTTGATACATTTCACAAAAATGCTACTGATTTTAGAGGTTTCGAATTTTTCAAGAAAAAGCAATGGGTTTTTCAGTTTTTTTCCCCTCTAAAGCCTGGTTGGCAAACAAAGTGGATGTAGAAATGGTCTAAGGGCCATGGAAACAAGGAGGAGCAACAAACCACAGTTTTTTTCTGTCCTGGGGGGGCAAAAACCAGCAACCCCAAGTAAGGTTTTTTAAATAATTTTGTACAAGGGGGCCTCCTTTCTTTCTAAAAGGTTTGATTTTCGTATTTTTTGGGTAAAAATACCAAACAATCCCAAAACCCAGGGGACTTGGCTGCTTTGCCTAAATTCATGCAAGTGTTTTTTCCCCTTTTCACAAGGGGAAATATAAATTTCATGTGCCCACACCCCTTTTGTTTTTACCAAATCAGGGGGCCATTTTCAATCATTAACCCAAAAGGCATGGGTTTATGGGAAACCATGCCTCCAAATTGGCATTTTTGGGTGGACTAGAGGTGTTCTTGTCTGAATCATGGGAATTCCCAGGGCTGGGATAAAATCTCCTAAAAAATTGGGATAGAAAAAGTTGTCATGTATGCTATATCACAAGGGCCCCAGGCATTGCCATCAAAAAATGTAAAACGGGCACGGGACATCATTTTTAACATACAGCCCATTTTTAAAAATGTCTCCAAATTAAAAAATTTTAAAAGGGGTTGTCTACTGGAAACACTTTAAAAAAAAAAGTCTCTCTCCCATAGTTCTTGTAATATACTTACAATAAAAATTTCTATGGGATTCCCCCCTTTACCCTTTTTATAATTTGGAAGTCAAAAATTTTTTTGTCTGGACATATAGGAGACTTCTTCTTGGAGTTTAGGGGATAAGGTGACCCAAAGAATTAGGCATTTTCCAGGGCAGCCTTTGCAGCTAAACCCCTCTAAATTCCCCCACCCCCAAAATGAATTTGGAAAAAGGGGGGCTTGCACGGAAAGGGTGTAGGGAGAGAAGAAGATAGAAAAAGCACAGCAAAAGATCCTGGGACTTGTTTTACAGGGCTAAAGGATAAGAGAGGTTATAAACAGGGCACAACAATGCAAATTACAGAAAACATGTAAGAGAAGCAAATGAAGACTAAGGCCGGTCACCTACAATCTTTTTTTTTTGCTAAAACCCCCCCTAAGGGTTTTTTTTTTACACACATTAAATGCTCCGCTTGACCCCGGGCCGTGTACCCCCAAAACCCCACTCAGCTTTTTAAAAAAACCTTCAAAATTGATGCGAATAAGCTGTTCCATCAAAAATGGGAAAAAAAAGGGAGGAAATAAATGAAAATAATTTCAATTTACACCGATAACCAGGGAGCCCAAAAAATTTTTTCTCTATTTAGACGATTTACCCAAAGCATTTCTTTTTCACTTTAGCTTCAGAAAAAATTTTTAAACCAAAATCATCTTGTTATAGTCTTCCAAACTGTATAATTGATTACATAATTACATTGTAATGTCAAAGTAATCCATACAAACCTCAAAGCAGAAGCAGTTTTTATTGCAAACATAATTGATTTGGTTATATTACAATTTAAAATTTTTGTCTTTTTATTTATTCACAGCAATTCTGTTTTTCTTTTCTACAATTTGCAATTTTTATTTTTTTTGCCTCTTGATGTCTGCTAACTTTACCCTATTATATTTAATGGACTTTTGGGTGCTATGTAAAAGCAATTTTTAAAAATCAGCTATACGATACAACAAGTGGGTAGACTTTAAATCAAACTCATTATATAGGTTGCAGTTAAGCTGCCAAAATTCTCCTGCAGAAACTATTTTATAGGAGGACATAGAGAAACACATAAAAATACACAGAAAAAGCATAAAAGAATACGAAAACAGCAGTAAAGAAAATAAAATAACTGCAGTCTAAAAGAAATGAGTCAGCGTCAGCCAAAAAAAAAGTCTCCACAGTTTTGATCCGCAGGGAAGAAACAAATAAACCAGCAGAAACGTAAAAAGTTATTACAGCTGAGACAAAAACATATGGTATATATATCTGCAACTATCTATTTTTAGGAGAAAAAAATGGGGTTCCATAAATACCATAAGTTGCTGCCAATTTTGAAAAATTTACTATTTTCAAAAACACACCCCTAATTGCATGCTCATCGGATGGTATTCTGCTGTGATCAGCTGTGATCGGCAGGTGAATTATTAGGCAATTGTTACTTTCTGCTGCAGTGCCCCCACAGGAGAAATGAAGCATTAAGCTATGTTCACACGGCTTAATTGCGGGACGTAATTACGCCCCGCAATTACGCCGTGTGAAGGGGGGCGGGGGGGGAGCCGGGGGGCCGGCACTTCGCCGGCCCATAGACAAGCACTGCTAGCGGCGCGTATACGGCGCTAGAAAGTGACATGTCAATTATCTCCCCGGAGAGGAGACGTAATCCATAGTTCTCTATGAGAACTGTGAATTACCTAATGAATGGCCGTTTTTGGCCCGTAATGGCGCACTTTGGTGCTAATTACGGACCGAAATACGGCCCATTTTAAACCGTGTGAAACATGCCTTTACTCCGCTCATAGCAAAATGATAGGCCATCCATGTTATGCACCAATGTGCCTGGTTCGTCATACATGTTCTCTGCTGTAGGTAACTGAGAAATTTATCCTGATTGATACTTTGGCAGGGCTGGGACAGAGCCATATGTTTCTATAGGGCAAATGTGGTCTAAATTGGATTATTGTTTCCCTATTTGTTGAATGTATACAGTGTGCAGTATGCAGACCATGTAAACCTAGATTTTGTGTCCATTGCACAAAGCATATATGTTTGGTAAACAGGGCAAATATAGTCCAATTCGAACTATGTTTGCCCTAGAATTGTATGGCTCTGTCGGGATAAATTTCTTATGGTATCCCAACTGAGGCGCTATTCGAATGAGGCCTATCTCTGATAACTATATGGTAAGTGCAATCAGTCCTGCCCCAGTGATCATCATATGATTATTACAAATGTTTTTAACCCCGGAATCCCATTGAATGACAGCAAGCAGAGATCTTGAAAACCACATGGAATTGGCTCGTGGTGTAAATGTGCAGATATCTAAACTTTTTTATTATATAAAGAATAAAATATGTTTTCTGAAATCAGAATATCGGATTGAGGTGAAAAAAAAATATTTGCTGAAGCTGTAAACAGAGTTTATTTAATTATATTAAAGCCTAAAAACTTGCCCCCAAAATGCAGTGTATGACAGCAATCCCGAGAACAGGCCATAGTAGTGCTAACTACTAATTGGATTTTTTTTATTAAATTGGAAAAAACACATAGTGGTAAGCATAAGTCACATTCAATTATACATATGACCAAGGGGCTAGTTCATGCAGACGTAGGAGAAGAGTAAATCAAGAACAGAACTACACACAAACAAAATTAAGAAGAGGTAATTCAAAAGAAGAATGAGTTTTTGAAAATGCATGGTTCTGTTCTTGCTTGGCTGTATTTGTAACTCCCAAAAGGTGAACTTAGACATCTGCATATACACGGCCATCTCTCCATTTACTGCTGTGTCATGAAGTAGGATATGGGGTTAAGGGACTCCCATTCTCAAGATTGTGGGACACATATCTTGCCGTAATGTCTGACATGGGAATACCCCTTCAAGTGCTGTGGAGAAACATATGGAATAGTGGAAGTTCAAGATACACATTGACTGACCATGGATGAGACATATATTTAGATATGTTTGGAAAGGCAAACCATAGAGCTTAAAACCTTACAAGAATGCTAAACTATCTCATACTTATTTTTGAATCTGTTCACAGTCAATAAATACATCTAAATGAATTAAATTATTAATAGTAATGTAGTTATACTTGAAAATCTACTTACAATAAACATGTGCCACAAAGGAACAAATATCAAACTGCCACCAATGCAGTAACACTAAAATATTTTTCATGCAGAATTTTCCTTTTCTTTATCTATCTATCTATCTATCTATATATCTAACAATCTTGGTAGATAGCTAAAGGTCACTTTATTTTCTCTGTCCTGATTATGGAATCCACTTTTTTGAATCTCTTTCTGAATTTTTTTTGGAGCGCATTCATTGGATATTTTTCTAATTGGTTTCAGCATTATAACCAGTTGTATCTGTATTACCTCTGGAATATTCCTGGTAGATCCATCTGTCTATCTTTCTAACTATCTCACAGTCTATCTATTTGCTAAGACATTTACCCATCCCAAAATGATTTACAGTCAAAAAACGAGTCCCATTCATCTATATTAGGTTATGGATGTGGATTCGACATAGAAATGTTTGGGACATGTTTTTTGACCTGGAATATGGTGGATTATTGAACATGTTCTGAGTTTTTGGAAAAAACATTGGTTTTGAAATTTGACCTCAAGAAAATCTAAGTCGTGTGGACTACAACTCGGATTTTCAATTGAGGTCTATGGGGATAGCATGACATTTGGATTTTAATGGTTTTAAAAACAGATTCCGCTTGGATTTCCAGCTGAAAAGCCTTGCCGTGTAAATGGACCCTGAGGCCATGTTCACACGGCTTATTTTGGGACAGATTTGGTCCCGTATTCCGCGCCGTACTGCACAAAATACGGCGCAAATCCCTTCTAGTCATTACGGTAATCCACAGTTCTCATAGAGATCTATGGATTCCGTCTCTTCTCCCCGCTTGCGAAATACGGCGAGCGGGGAGAAAGTGAAATGCACATTATCTTGGCGGGATACGCGCTGTGGATAATGGTTGTCTATGGGGCCGGCGAGCAGCCGCCCCTCCCCCCCCCCCCCCCCCCACTACACGGCAGCCGGCGTAATTGCGGGCAAAATCCGTCCCCGCAATTACGCCAGCAATAAGCCATGTGAACATGGCCTTAGGGTTACAGGTTCACAGTGGACTCTGGATACAACATTTTCTACATTATTTACATATACATTTACATTTTATGGTCTTTCCTTGGACATTGTATCTTGAACTCACGACACAATATCACAGACACTGCTGATCTGCTGCGCATTATTGACTGAAAGATACACTATGTATTGGTGAGGTGCATGCAGTGATTGCCGGTCTAGTAGCTCTTCTCTACAGTACAGTGCGGTACTACATGTTCTGTACTGCTCTTACATGTATTGGTGCAGTGCATGCAGTGACTGGCGGTCTTTTAGCGCCTCTCTACAGTATAGTGCGGTAATACATGTCCTGAACTACTCTGACATGTATTAGTGCAGTGCATGTGGCGATTAGCGGTCTAGTAGCGCCTCTCTACAGTACTACATGCTCTTTACATGTGCCAGGATGAGCGGTGTCTTTGGGCACCAGTTAAGGTCTCCATTTTCTTTTTTTCTACTACACTGTGTATAAAGTACATGACCCAAAGAAGCTTCTGTCCTCAACATAGAAAGTGATTTCCAGCTTCCAGCAGCTCCTTCTGAAGCTATAGGTAAGGACTTGATTTATTTGTATTAGTTATCTGCTTCATTTTCCTTAATCATAAATTTTTTTAATCAATGCATTATGTTGGGTGACATTTGGGGCCTCAGGACCAATTACCAGTTTTCTATAGAGTTATGGTTTCAACATGCAGTGGTTATGCAACCGATTAATATTGTACATTGAGAGACAACTGTATTAAAGTATTAAGCTCGAATAGTATTGCTTAGACTGGATATAATTGTATCCACTTCTCTGGCGAAAGTAGAAATAGGTCTGTATTGGTTTGCTGTCTCTGAATGGAAACGAGTGTTTTCATTTACTGACAGCAAAAAAAAAAAAAAACATTTGGAAAATGGTGAAGAATTGAAATATAAATCATTTATTAGGATTGTACAACCTTACATTTCTACTGTAATAAAGCTTTACTTTAATGAAATTGCAAAATTCCCCTAAAAGCATAAGAGCTTCTGTGCCTGTGTCCGTAAGGCAACACTTCCTGCCTCAATACTGTGGCCGCTCAATGTTATACCAGCCCCTAAGCAACAAATGAGATAACTAGCTAGAAAAAAGTAAAGCTGGATTTTAATCTAACTTCAGCCTGATTTTTTTCTACCAGAAGCTCTTGTCATTTGACATTTATAATATCAAAGCCAAAAAACATAAAGACAATAATACAAAAATGCAAATATTTTAATTTATTTTTTTTTACATTTTTGTTATTGTAAACTATTACAATGGTATTGAAAAGACAACCATACACATACAGAGCACACCGAGAAGGACACAGCATGAGGAGAAGTGAGCTTGGATGATAAAGTCCAGGCCATGATGTTGGCATTTAAAGAGACATAAAACTAAATATTCTGCCCTTGTTCACTATGAACTTAGAAAGAACTTTTTCATTGCTATTTTCATGGTCAACATCACTCAGACCCATGAAAAGGGTTTTCTGCTTCTTAAGTTTTCAGAATGTGATATGAGGGGCGATGCATGAGGTCAGAACCAATCCATTGCCCTAAATTTTGAGGTCCTAATGCTCAGCAACAGACTCTGAAGAGAGATTTATGTTCCGATCAGCGCTAGATATAAAAGGCTATTGATTTACACGGCTTCTCATAGAGCATGCATGACCATTGCAAACTTTGAAATAAATGGCTTTTTTTAAGCAAGGATTCTTAATGGCTAAAATGACCAATCTGAGCTGAAAAAATAAAAGGAGGGGGTACATGCATTTACTAAGCATCAGAACACCCAATATAAGACTAGGACTCGTTATATGACATAATGACATAAAGGCAGAACAGTTCATTTTGCCTTATCTATATACACTCCCCGGGCCACTTTAATTTACACCATGCTAGTAAGGGGTTTGGGGCCCCCCCTTTTGCCTTCAAACGCCCAATTCTTCGGGGCAAGTTTCCCAAAAAGGGTGTTCAACAATGCCAATTGTCCCAAAGGGGGCCCCAAAAAGGGTCCAAAAAATATTCCCCACACCAACACAACCACCCACCAGCCAAACCCTTTTGATAAAAGGCAGGAGGGGACCCAAAGCTTTCAGTTTTGACCCCAAATTCTGACCCACCATCCGAATGTCGCAGCAAAAATCGAACTCTCAGACCAGGCAACGTTTTTTTTCCCAACTTCTACTGTCCAATTTCGATACTTGGGCAAATTGGAGCCCAGTTTCTTGTTCTTAGATGAAAGGGGTGGGGACCCGGGGGTCTTCTCTCTGTACCCATCGCCCAAAGTTCCCCCGTACTGTGCGTTCAGAGATGCTCCTGCCACCTTGGTTGTAACGGGTGGCTATTTGAGTCACGTTTCCTTTCTACAGCTCAACCATCTGCCCATTCTCCCCCTTTTACCTCTGGCATCAACAAGGATTTCCCCCACAGGGGCGCCGCTCAGGGTGTTTTTCTTTTTTTCGGACCATTTCTGTAAACCCTAGAGATGTTGTCGTGAAAATCCCCGGAGATCAGCAGTTTTTTTAAAAACTCAGACCACCCTTCTGGGACCAACAACCATGCCAGTTTCAAACACCCAAAACACCTTTCTTCCCCATTGAGCTCGGTTTGAATGCAGGAATGTCTTGACCATTCTACATCCAAATCACTGAGTTTCCGCCATTGATTTGGGTGATTAGAAATTTAAATGTTAACGACAGTTGGGCGGTGTACCTAATAAAAAGGGGCCCGGGGAGTTAATAGGGTTATAAAAAAACACTCAAAAAAATAAAGGGAACACTAAAATACCAATGAATGAAATATTCCAGTTGCAATTCTTTATTCATTACATTGTGTAATTTGCTGAGAACAACAAAACATAAAAATTATCAATGAAAATCAAAATGAATATCCCATGCAGGTCTGGATTGGCAATGATACTATCAAAGTGGAAAATCAAATTCGAGGCTGATCCAACTTCAGTGGAATTGCCCCAAGACAAGGAAATGGGCCATAGTGTGTGGGCCCCACGTGCCTGTATGACCTTCCTACAAAGCTGGACAGCTCCTGATGTTCTCCGAGGGACCCCCCTCCCAGACCTGATTAAACATCACAACTCCTGGGCATCGTTGTACAAAGTGTTTGGTGGGGGAGCAAAATATATGTCCCAATTTCTCGAAAAATTTAATTCAGGGCGGGGAAAAGGGGGGAACCATCCCCTACATCAAAGCCTTCACATGCAGGAACTACGGCAAAATCAGCCAATGGGGCCAGCATGTCAGAAGGAAAACCCAGGGGCCCCCTGCAAATAGGTCTGAGGGTCTTATCCGGTACCAATGGAGCAGGGTACCTCGGCACACATGGGGACTTGTGGCCCCCCAAAGAAATCCCCCCCCCCCCCCCCCCACACACACACACACACACCATTCTGACCCACCCAAACCAGTCAGCTGAAAATGTTGCAGGGACATTGTCCCTCATTATACTGTTGCTGTTTAAAAGTTAGAGACCATAAACTTAGACATGTTAAACTTAGTTTAGAAATGCACCAGATTTATCACAGTGGCACATGCTGATTGATAAATATTGCGCACTTTTACACTTGTTTAGCTTTTTAGACCAACCTATTACTTTCTATGCTAGAATGTTGGAGCAGGAAGACACTGAACAACCATGGTCTGCTTGGTAGGATTGCATGGAGAAAGCCACTGGTTTCCAAAAAGAACATTGCTGTCCATCTGCAGGGTGTTAAAGTTCACCTGGACAAGCCAGAAGGCTACTAGAACAATGTATTGTGGACAGATGAGACCAAAATAGAAAAAAAAAAAAAAAAAATAGAGCTTTTTAATAAGAAGTGTTTTTAAATAAGAAGTGTTATGTTTGGAGAATAGAAAGTACTACATTCCAGCATAAAAAACCTCATACCCTCTGTTAAACACAGTGGTGATAGTATCATGGATGGTGGCTGTTTTACTACAGCTGGACAAGGACAGCTTAACATAATTGAGGAAACAATGGATTTTAAAATTACAACAGCAAATTTTAAAGGAATTGCTTGATTTGGTTTTCGCTACCTTTTAGGATTTGTGTGAAAATCTAATGTAGTTTTCGGCCACATTTATGCAGAGATATAGAATATTCTGAAGGTTTTACAGACTTTCAGGCATCATGCAATATACACTCACCGGCCACTTTATTAGGTACACCTGTCCAACTGCTCGTTAACACTTAATTTCTAATCAGCCAATCACATGGCGGCAACTCAGTGCATTTAGGCATGTAGACATGGTCAAGACAATCTCCTTGCAGTTCAAACCGAGCATCAGTATGGGAAGAAAGGTGATTTGAGTGCCTTTGAACGTGGCATGGTTGTTGGTGCCAGAAGGGCTGGTCTGAGTATTTCAGAAACTGCTGATCTCCGGGGAAATTTTCACGCACAACCATCTCTAGGTTTACAGAGAATGGTCCGAAAAAGAAAAAACATCCAGTGAGCGGCAGTCCTGTGGGCGGAAATGCCTTGTTGATGCCAGAGGTCAAAGGAGAATGGGCAGACTGGTTCGAGCTGATAGAAAGGCAACAGTGACTCAAATAGCCACCCGTTACAAACCAAGGTAGGCAGAAGAAGCATCTCTGAACGCACAGTACGGCGAACTTTGAGGCAGATGGGCTACAGCAGCAGAAGACCACACCGGGTGCCACTCCTTTTCAGCTAAGAACAGGAAACTGAGGCTCCAATTTGCCCAAGCTCATCGAAATTGGACAGTAGAAGATTGGAAAAACGTTGCCTGGTCTGATGAGTCTCGATTTCTGCTGCGACATTCGGATGGTAGGGTCAGAATTTGGCGTCAACAACATGAAAGCATGGATCCATCCTGCCTTGTATCAACGGTTCAGGCTGGTGGTGGTGGTGTCATGGTGTGGGGAATATTTTCTTGGCACTCTTTGGGCCCCTTTGGTACCAATTGAGCATCGTTGCAACACCTTGTTGAATCTATGCCACGAAGAATTGAGGCAGTTCTGAAGGCAAAAGGGGGTCCAACCCGTTACTAGCATGGTGTACCTAATAAAGTGGCCGGTGAGTGTATATAGTGCATAGTAATAATAATAATAATGATAATAATAATAATAATAGTAAGGGATGAGCAAATTAAATCTGATGAAGTCGAATTCGTTTCGAATTTCAGGAAAAATTGGATTCTAAACAAAACCTAATATCCTGCCGATTTATGGTAACAAATTGTCTTTTTTTCTTAAAAGGCTGCAAGCACATGACATGACATGGGGCAAAGAACTATGGGAGAAAGAAAGGAACGCCCTCAATGCCATGACATACAAATATGCAGCCAATCAGCAGCCAGCCAGCTTTTGTGATGTCACAGCCCTGTAAACAGGCCAGCCATTTTACATTCTGCCACTTGCCACTGTGCCTCTTATGTACATGGATCTCTTTGCAGCAGCACTAGATTGCACTCTGTGCCAAATACTTCCGATTTTATAGTTACTGGGGTGAAATACCTTTCAACTACAAAGTGTATGTGTGTGTCATATACACACATTTTCCTGAACCAATATTTTTTATTTTGGGATATTGCTCTCTGTGCCAAATAGTTACTTTTTTCACTTATTGTGGTGAACTAGCTTTGAAATACAGTGTGTGTATTTCTCACATACACAGATATCCACTACAGTCAGTTCAGTCTTTTGTGATATTGCTCTCTGTGCAAAAGAGCTACTTTTTTCAATTATTGTGGTGACCTATCTTTGAAATACAGTGTGTGTATGTAATAAATACACACATCTCCATTACAGCCAGTTCAGTCTTTTGGGGTATTGCTCTCTGTGCCAAAGAGTTACTTTTTTACTTATTGTGGTGAAATATCTTTGAAACAGTGTGTGTATTTCTCACTTACACACATCTCCATTAAAGGCAGGTTATTATTTTGGGATATTGTTCTCTGCGCCAAAGAGTTACTTTTTTCACTTATAAGGTGAAACACCTTTGAAACACAGCTTGTGTATTTGTCATATACACACATCTCCATTACAGGCAGGTTATTATTTTGGGATGTTGTTATCTGGGCCAAACAGTAAATTTGTGACACTTTACTGTTCTGGTGGAGGGCCAGAAGTCATCCCTCTGCCAGATGCTGACTATTCAGCTGTCACCACCCAGGCAAATCAGTATGCAGCGGGCCATCTGCGCAAGTGACTCTAAGGGACTCCCTGCTTCCATCACCACTGTATACTGCCATGGTGTGTCTGGGTCATCTGCTTCATCTTCCTCATCTCTTTCTACCTCTTCCGGCTCCTCCTGCTCCTCCACTCCTGTCCCCTGGGTACAAAAGCTATTCATTTCGCCATACATTGCTTGTGCTCCAATGTCCTCCTCCTCCTCCAGTTCAGCCCCCATCAGACTCATGTGGCCGTGAGATGTAGTCGCCATGTCTCCAGTCCCTTGACCAGACAGATTTTGCAGCATGTGTTCCAGGATATGAAGCAGTGGAATGATGTTGCTCATCCTGTAGTCCTGGTGACTGACAAATAACGTGGCCTCCTCATGGGGCCTGTGCAAATGCAAGTGTCACGCATAAGCTGCCATTGGCTGACATCAAAATTACACAGGGCAGTACTTCTGTCCGCTTGGATCATCAAGAAATTGTTAATGGCCTTTCTCTGTTCATAGAGTCGGTCCAACATATGGAGTCTGGAATTCCAACGGGTGGAAACGTCGCACATTAGTCTATGTTAGGAGAGGCCGTTCTGCTACTGCAGCTCAAGGAGGGAGTGCTTGGTGGTGTAGGAATGGATGAAGTGCATGCAAAGTTTCCTGGCCATTTTTAGAATGTCTTGCAGATAGGTAGAAGACTTGAGGAACCATTTGACAACCAGATTAAACATGTGCTCCATCCAGGATACATGGCTGAGCCCTCCTTGGTGCAGTGCAGTGGACACAATGTTCTTTCCATTGTCTGTCACCATGGTTCAGATTTTCAGTTGTCACGGAGAAAGCCAGAAACCGATTTTGTCTTTCATGAAGCGGAGCAGTTCCTCTCCTGTGTGACTTTGTTTGCCAAGGCAAACCAGGTGTAGAACTGCGTGACACCGCTGTGCCCTGCACATGTGGTATGATGGAGCAACACTTAGACTTGTGGAGGCTGAGGTGGTGCTGGAGGAGGACGTAGACATTGGCGCAGGATCAGCATTTGACAATGTGGAGGAGAAAGCAGCGTCTCCTGTAAAGCTGTTGGTGTGGCTGGGCAGAAAGCAGATTCACCCAGTGGGCCATAAAGGACATGTACTGTCCCTGACCCTAGTTACAGCTCCACACGTCTGAACTGCCATCCACTTTGGAAGACACCAACAGACTCAAGGACTGGCCCACCTTCTCTTCTACATATTTATGCAGGGCTGGTGCTACCTTTTTCGAAAAGAAATGACGGCTTGGGACTCTCCACCACAAGCCATCAGTTCTCTGAACGGTGCAGAGTCCACCAATTGAAAAGGGATGGACTGCAGTACCACCAACTTTGACAGGAGCATGGTCAGCTTCTGCACCGTAGGATGGCTGGAAGCATACTGCTGTCTCTTGGCAATCGCCTCGTTGAACGACTGCTGGCACCATGAGTGGCGAGGAGCAGGAGCATCTGGACCGGTAGATGTTGGGAAGGACAGACAGCTCCCTTAAGCAGAGTTGGTGGAGCCTTGACTGCCTGAAATGGGATGCGTGCCACTGGGTGGTGCTGCAGGATGGACCACCACATCTGAGGCACGTTTCTCCCAGGCCACTGGATGGTGACGCTGCATATGCTGCCATGGTGCCAGGGCCATGGTGCCAATATTAGGTTCCTGGCCACGCTTTACTTTCTGCTCACAGATTCTACATATACCCATGTTCGCCTCCTCCAGTGTCTTGGCAAAAAACAGCCACACCGCCGAGTAGGTGATTTTACCATCAACGCTCCGCACTGACTTACTGCTACCACCGCTGCCTCAGTGAGCCCCTGCGCCGATACTTTCTTGGCCGTAAGGGACCTGAAAAGCGGGTGGTCTACTCCGTGGCTGTTTGGCTCCCGACCTTGCACTGCTGCCACCCTGCTGACTCCTGGCCACACTACCGACTTGCTGGCTGTGCCGCTGCCTGACGTGCAAGCTGCTGCCCTCTTCTTCCAATGATGATGATGAAGCCCTTGCTTCACCCGGCTCCCAAGTGTGATCAGCTGCATCGTCATCGATTAGTATTTGCCCATCACTGCTGTCCTCCTCAATGGTCTCAGTGTACAGAGCCTGATCGCAGCATAACCTCCCATGCCACTCTCCACATCAATACTTGCCTGCGTACTGCAAGAAGCAGCAGATGTCTGCCCCACCTCTTTGCTGCCCAATAGCTGCTCACTGTCCTAAAATAATTTGTCTTCGCTGTATAGTGGCGCAGAGCCCACAGCACATAGTTGTTCTCTGGCTGAATGAACCGAACGGGACAGAGGTGGGTTGAGGACAGGTGAGGGCTCCTGACCTGCTCCCAGGTCATGACAACTAAGGGTTGTGTCTGACATACCCACCGTGCTCCACAATAGAACTCCGGAAGGGGCCGCATGCAGACTTGTGGCCCCCTCCGGAGTCTCCAGCACAGGCAGCCTGATGACATCACGCCTTCTGTACCAAAAGACGCGAAGCGTGGGGAGAGCCTCGGAGCAGCAGGGAATGATAAGTACTCTACCTCTCTATGGGGGAACATGTACCTGCCTATATCTGTCTATTTTGGGACATATACCTGCCTATACCTGACTGGGCGACATATACCTGGCTATAACTGACTGGGGGACATTTACCTGCCTCTACTTGACTATGGGTGACATATACCTGCCTCTACTTGACTATGGGGGACATATACCTGCCTCTGTCTGTCTATTGTGGGACCTATACCTGCCTATACCTGTCTATTATGGGACCTATGCCTGCCTATACCTGTCTATTGTGGGACATTTACCTGCCTATACCTGACTATTGTGGGACACATACCTGCCTATACCTGACTGGGGGACATATATCTGCCTATACCTGACTGGGGGACATATACCTGCCTATACCTGCCTATGCGGAGCATATACCTGCCTATGGGGGACATACACCAACCTATGGGGGACATCAAAACTGTCTATACCTGCCTATGATCGATATTAAACTGCCCGTGGGAGACATTAAACTGCCTATACTTGCCTATGGGGGGCATTAAATTGCCTATATGTGCCTATGGAGAACATTAAACTGCCTATAACTGTCTATGGGGGACACTAAACTGCCTATGGGGGACATTAAACTACCTATACCTGCTTATGGGGGACATTAAACCGCTGATACCTGCCTATGAGGGACGTTAAACTGCCTATACCTGCCTATGTAATTTTATTGCTATCCATTTTATTTTTGAAATTTACCAATAGCCGCTGCATTTTCCACCCAAGGTTTATACTCGAGTCAATAAGTTTTCCCAGCTTTTTGTGGCAAAAGTAGGTGCTTCGGCTTATTTTTGGGTCGACTTATACTCAAGTATATATGGTAATATCAAAACTAATATAACAGAAACATAATCAGTGGAATACAGAACATTGGGGCGCATTCATTATGACAATTGTGCCAAAATTTTTGGCACAATCTGCACCAAAATACTGGCATGAATGCTTTACACCACATTTATTTTGTGTTTTAGATAGTTCTGCGCCTCATCCAACAAGGGTGTAGCCTCTCTAAAGACTTGCAGTATAAAGGCCATTGTGATACTTTGTGACAGAAAATGCAGCAAAATTCTGACAATTGATGCCACAAACCAAGCTAACTAATAAATGGTGTAAACTTAGACTAGACAATTTAAACATGTGCCAGAGTTATCATACACTAAGTTTAAACTGTCTAACTATTACACAGTATTAAATAATCTGCCCCAATGTGCATAGATAAGGAAAATGTTTGGAATACTAAGCAGTTCAAAATGAGGACTACAGTAACTCTGAGTGGCCATCCTTCATTCAATAGAGAACATGTGCCCTACAATTAGAATTACATCATAAATTTTGCTGTTATTGCACATGAAGGACATATCATCAATAAGATCTTTTGGGTATTTTTGTATCAACCCGTAACAGATATACCCAGGTGACATATGTTTGGCTCTGCAGTCAGCTCCAAATGTTTTTTTTGTCTGCTGAACCGTTGGGGCCCATTATTTTGTTATTTTGTTAGAGGCTGAGTTCACCTGACAATACTGTGGTGACCTAGGCTGACCCTGAATAAAATAAGTTTGACTGAAGGTTTGGATTCTTGTACTACTCCCTGCATTTCAGATTCTTTATACTTATCAATATACAACTAATAGTAACCTTGAGATTTTTCTCATAGACAACTCAGACTGGACAGTCGTAGACCCACGGCATTATAAAACCTATCAATCTGTAGATGAAGTAAGACACTTCTGTTCTTCACATAATCAAGTCTACCAAGACATTCATTTTGGAAAACACTCTATTACTTCCTGAGCGATTAACGAATGACTGCAGTAACTTGTGGAATGTTTGAAAGAGGCATGTTCTTCATACTAATTGAAGTTGATACAAAGAGTTTAAACTTTAATGATATAAAGGAAATGAGTACTGCAAGTTACATATAGAATTTATCTGTAAATTATATTTTGACAAGCTCCATTAGAAGTTTAAGGTAACTAATTTTGGTTGCATAATAACTTAGTTAAACAGTTCCGCAGTGTCACTGCTCTTAACTACTTTAATTATGTAAAATCCCTCTTTACAATAGACATAGGGCAACATGTATGAATGTATGAAGTTGTTCTTCTGCAGGTCATACATACAGGGCAGTGTAGAGCCAATACCACAACTCAGGCTCGGGCACCACCTTTACCCTGGTCTGGCTGTTCTTCTGCAGGTCATACATACAGGGCAGTGTAGAGCCAATACCACAACTGCTCAGGCACCACCTTTACCCTGGTCTGGCTGTTCTTCTGCAGGTCATACATACAGGGCAGTGTAGGGCCAATACCACAAGTCTGCAGGTACCACCTTTCCTGGTCTGGTTTTTCCTGCAGGTCATACATACAGGGCAGTGTAGAGCCAATACCACAAGTCTGGCTCAGGCACCACCTTTACCCTGGTCTGGCTGTTCTTCTGCAGGTCATACATACAGGGCAGTGTAGAGCCAATACCACAATCTGGCTCGGGCACCACCTTTAACCTTGGTCTGACTGTTCTAACTTTCTGCAGTCAAAGTTTTGTCATAAGAATGCAAATGTGTTGACTCTAAATGGTGCCACAACTGCTCCACCACCTTTAGCCTGGTCTGTTCTTCTGCAGGTCATACATACAGGGCAGTGTAGAGCCAATACCACAATCTGGCTCAGGCACCACCTTTACCCTGGTCTGGCTGTTCTTCTGCAGGTCCTACATACAGGGCAGTGTAGAGCCAATACCACCCTCGTGCGTCAGTTACGACCTTTAGCCTGCTCTGGCTGTTCTTCTGCAGGTCATACATACAGGGCAGTGTAGAGCCAATACCACAAGTCCGGCTCAGGCACCACCTTTACCCTGGTCTGGCTGTTCTTCTGCAGGTCGTACATACAGGGCAGTGTAGAGCCAATACCACAACTCAGGCTCGGGCACCACCTTTAACTTGGTCTGACTGTTCTAACTGTTCTGCGCCAAAGTTTTGGCGTCAAAGAATCATAAATGTGTCTACTTCTACTAATGTGGTGCCACACGCCCCCAGAATGCCCCAAAGCTTTGGCGTGCTAAAAAGTGTCTTTGGTGCGGTACGGAGGCACCGAGTTTGTTCATACATCAATGGAATTGGTCTACTACAGCTTTCTGAGGCCAGAATTTTGGTGCAGCCCCGTTCATACATGTCACCCATGAATGAACCCTGGTCATAGTTACAGTCCTGGGTATAAAAAGATTATTAGATCTCTATGCAGAAACTATTTATCTCTACATAGTGGTCCAGCCATCCCTAAGCCTTCATTTTAACAAATGAAATAACCCTCACTTTGGTAACCTACTGATGCAGTAAAGATACACATTACAGATAACACACTATGATATTATGACACAGAAAGGTATCTCAATTTGTTCAGTGCCTTTTGCTGTGATCGAACAATAGACAATACAGAAAGCCGTGATATCATGGTCAAATGAAACTTTTCTACATCCGTTCACTCCATTTATTACTTTGGTTGCCCGTCTTTGCACTCGCTCCAATATATCTTTATTGCATATTATTATTCAGAACAATACACAGGAGACCTCATCTACGGATACTACCCAACAGTAAGAATGTCTTGGTGCCCGTAGCAGTCAAGCTCAGCTTTTATTTTTTATACTGCTCTGGAGAAACAAAAGCTGAGCTCTGATTGGTTACTATGGGCAATAAAGACAGTTTTACTGTTAGATAGTTCTCATAAATGAGGCCCAATATTTCCTAACTAGTGACCTATGAAAATGAAAAACTGTCATCTTTATTTTCAACTGTGCAATTTTTGATGGATCCCAAAATCTTGTTTGCCTTGGTAGCACCCTCCTGGCACTAACTGCTAGTTTGCTGTCCACCCATATCCCAATTCCTTTCCTACATCAGTTTTACAACTGGATAAAAATTAGACATCAACAGCATCACTGGTAACATAGGTCTCCCCTCCCCCTTAAGGAGCAGCCCGATGCATGTGCCTGTTCCATAACATGTAGATAGCAGGTTGCTTTATATAGATATGGTATTTCCATTTGAATATCATTTGCCTTTATTAATAAACATATATTCATAGAAATAAGGCTCTTCAGATGGGAAGGACCTTTTATCTACCACCTTCCCGGGTAAGCTGTTGCTAGTTGTGATATAGTTTTTTAAACTGAGAATTTCCAGTTGTTTGTGTCATTCTTAGTCTTACTTCCTCGTAATTTATTCTTGGATATTGTTGATACTTTTCTAGAACGCAGTGTACATTAATAGTGTTTTATGGAGATCACTATAGTTGTGGTAATTGAGCGGTTTGTTTCTTTCATTTCCTGACAAATTGAGGAACATGCACAAGTCTAGGCAAGGACGACCACTGCAGAAAGCTATTTAATAAAGGCACAGCGGCATGGCTGCAAACACCTGACAATACACAGCTTTAAAGAGAGTCGGAAAATCAGACGCCACATCTGTATTCCACTCACATTCCCAACGGATGTTATAAACAAACACAAACAGGGGCTGAGAGACTGGAGATTTTTTTTTTTTTTTAAGTCTCGTCCCTCCCTGAATTTCTGTGCATTTTTTGGCTTATTTTGATTTCTCTGTGCCAACTTGTTACTTTCTTACAATATCTTTCTCCTAAGGGCATATGTATCAAGATGCAGAAAGCAAATCTTGTGTAAATTTACTAGATGAAAGGAAAATAAATAACAAGTCTATTGCACTGGGTTATTTAGTGGAGTTTGGGGTATATTATGGCATAGTAATGAGGGTTGGCTGTTCACATGTGGCAGCCCATAGAACTGGCAAAGGTGCCATAAACCATGGTTAGGATTGTTCCCATGCAGTGTTTTTGCCCTTGGGTTTCAATCTAACTGGGGAAATGTTGCATTTTTTTTTTAATTCCAATGCCCATACAGTTTTCTTTCTTTTACGTTGTATTCTTTTCAATACATTTCCTATGAATTGTGCTAAATGTACAGAAAGAGAAGGAGCATGAGCCATGCAAGTATAGAATAAAAAGCTTCGCCTAACGTTGCCAAACACAATACAGTCTACAACATGGCTAACAGATATTGAGCCTTCCTGACCCAAAATAGAGATACAGTTGCCACTTATGTCTGAATCAAGGTAAGAGCAGAACAGACTAAGTCCAACTCACCTTTTTTTTCTCCAATATGATGGACTGTTGGTTTTTCCTGTCACACATTACATTATTGGCATTCCTGGCTGAAAAAAGGTGGCCCTACCAATGTGTATGACCAACATTGTGTGGTACAACGTCTTGAACCCCCCCCTGCTATTTCTGTTTCTGTATGTGGTACCACCATTTCTCCTAGGCAGCAGGCCCGCTGTCTTGGGGTTATATTAGATTCTGATCTGACCTTCACCCCATATATCCAATCCCTTGCCCGCTCCTGTCACCTGCACCTCAAGAATATCTCCAAAATCCGTCCGTTTCTCACTGTGGAAACAACTCAAACTCTCATTACTGCTCTTATTCTTTCTCGTCTTGACTACTGCAACTCCTTGCTTATCGGTCTCCCTCTCTGCAAACTCTCCCCTCTCCAATCTGTCCTGAATGCAGCAGCCAGGCTTGTCTTTCTCTCCAGCCGCTATACTGACGCCTCTACCCTGTGTCAGTCACTGCACTGGTTGCCCATCCAGTACAGGATACAGTATAAACTCAGCACTCTCACCCATAAAGCTCTCCACAACGCTGCACCCCCCCTACATCACCTCCCTCGTCTCTTTTCTACCACCCGACCCCTCTCTCCGCTCTGCTGCTGATATCAGGTTACACTCATCAATCATCCGAACCTCCCATGTCCGTCTACAAGATTTCACACGTGCAGCACCAATTCTCTGGAATATGCTACCGCGGGCAATCAGGCACATTCACAACCCTCACAGTTTTAAGAGGGCCCTGAAAATACATCTTCTCGGTCTGGCCTACCAAGATCCCTAACTGCTACACACACATCTGTCACTCCCTCCACTTGGGCACTCACAGGCACTTATCTGTATATAGATGTACTGTCTGGGTGGCAGGTTCATCCATTTTTCATGTAAACCACCCCCTATTTATGAAACAAGGCTGGATCATTGTAAACTTGGCCTTCTTAGTTTTTTCCCCCATACCCCCTAATGATTGTAAGCCCCTCCAGAGGCCCGCACACTTTTTGTCTCTTTTTGAAATATTTTAATGTGTAATGTCTGATTTTAACCCTTGAATTTTTTAAAGTGCTGGGGGAAAAATTTGGCGTATTAAATAAAGATTATTATTATTATTATTTTATTATTTATTTTTTATGAAAAAACATATAACATGTGTGTTCCGGGCTTTCCACCTTAGAAATGAATAAAAACCCCCCCAAGGGAAGGGGGCCCTTTGGGGAATGAAAGGCCAAATTAATAGGTGCCAACAGTCAAGTGTTGGCACACGTTTATTTTTGTGTTAGTAGGCTTCCGTCATTTCCAAGAACGCCTTTCTTTTTGAGTAAGCAAAAGTTGGGGGGGGTGCTTACTCCCAGTTCCCACAGGGATTTACCGGGGCCTTTTTATAAGTCAGCGGGAAGCTGACGGGGGTCTCTACAACCTTTGGGGATCCCCACTGAGTCTTGGGGGGAGTACCTGTGAACCATTTTCTGTAAAACCCTTTGCTAGGTGCTTACAAAGTGCTAGTGAGTACAACTCTGAAAGGTTTAAGCTCAATGAAGTTTTTTTTTACATTGGCATGTTGTGCACCTTTTTTTCCGAAACGACCTGAATTTTCTGTATCGTCTTTTGGGCCGAAGACGTTTTTCCAAAATGTACAGTGCGTTGTGGTCAGTACCAAGAGGGGAAGTAAAGGAAGCCGTATCATCCGTATTCTGAAACAAGAACTCTGCCCTTAAGTGGCTACAGTTTCTATTACAGTCACCATCCTGGGATAGGCTACCTGCTAGTAAATATATAAATGATGATTCTTATGTAACTGAATGTTTTAGGGGCCCCCCAAGACATAAGAAATTGTTGTCATTTCAGCCCAGATGGCCCATTTTTTCTTCTCTAAAGTGATGGGGTTTTTTTTTTGACGTCCACTACAAAGAAAAGGGTTTTTTTTTATTATTAACGGATTTTAAAAAAAATTTTTACAGAATTGGTTTGAGTGTTTTATAATGATATACTGTACATTCTATCGGAGAAGAATAACCATGAGCTCCCATTATGTGAACTTTTCTTTTGACGTGCCTTTTATCATTAAAACTTTGTAAAGAAAGCTTTTTAATTTGGGGTTTTTTAGGTTAAAGACAAAGATAGAAAAATGGGATAAAAACCAAAGTAATTCCTAAAATGTATCCTCCAAGCAGAAGAAAATTTCTTTTCAGCATTAACTATTTCAGTAACAGATGCTCAATACATGTTTTATTATCTACCTAAGATATTTGGCAAATTGATCAATACTGCCTAACTCTTAGACAGAAAATGGCATATACTTAGACAAGATCGTCTTACAATGCGCCACATGTATCATGTTTGAAAAAAATCGGCGAATGCTCAAATTCTTTTTCCCCCCCGACTTTTTAGTTTAAACCCCAGGTCTGCCCACCGCTTTATGCTTTTGGTTTTCCCCGAAAAATCACCTTGCAGCCCCGCCGCCTTTCTTGCCGCCGCTCGACGGGCTGAGTTTTTGTGAAGACACAAACTGCAACTTTTAAGTAGGAAAATCCTATATTTTTTAAAGAGGCAACCCAAAGGGCTATGCTACAACTGCAAGTATTAATCTTTTGATACAAAGTTTGTTGGATGCAACATTGTATTTTTATCAAAAAGTTATTCGTATTTTCATACTTAATGATGTGGTATCTGCAATTGCATGACTGTGTAAAGCATGCACACCATTATTTTTGTTGTAAATCGCACCAGACTTTTGGTGCAACTGCTTTGATAAATGTGCCCCAATGACTGTCACAATGACAGTTGTCTCTACAATATTCTGTAACATTGTTTTATGTTAACATTTTTGTAAACCATTGATTTCAGTAGGAAGAGGAGTAAGGGGCTGTTCACACGGCGTTTTTGGATATGATTTTGGATGCGAAAATTGCATCAAAAAACGTAACGTCAATCGGATCCAACATGCAGCCCCGTGTTTGAATGCGTGTTGGATGCAGCAGGATCGCACCCTATAGTTTATTATAGGGCTCCTGCCGCGTCTTCGGACCAAGAATTGACACGTCAATTCTTGGAACGGATCTGAAAGATGCAATGTAACACACATCGGCGATCACTCATGTGAACGGCGATAAGTGTTTTACAATGCGAGCAGTGTAAAATCACACTGCTTATTGTTATATGTGTGTTTGGGTCCATCTAGATGGACCCACCCAAACACGCATCCAAAAGCATATGTTCACAAGGACCCAACACGCCGTGTTAACATACCCTAAGACCTCTCAATGTACGGATACGAGAACATCTATACAATATACAGAAAGGGTTTTTAGGGCATCCACTACCTAGACATTTTAAACAAATACATTATTGTTCAGTAAATGGAATAATTTTTTTGTTTATTGAAAGGGTCAAATTAGGATGAAGGAAATGACACCTCATTAGCAAGATGTCTAGAATGGAAACTAAAAGGATATCTAGGGCCTCATGTATGAAAACTGTCCAGGTCTAAGAGCTTCTTTCTTGCCCATGGCAACCAATCAGAGCTCCCCTTTCATTTCGTATAGTGCTCTGAAAAAATGAAAGGGGCGACTGATTGGTTGCTTATGAGCTCTGTTTGTTGTATGGGAAAACAAAGGAAAGTCTTAGGACCTAGGAACTTTTTTCATACATGTGGCCCTTAATCTTAACTCACAGGCTCTCAATGGTCTTAATGTAGACTTTTAAAAGCTATTGCATTCCAAATTTTATACTTTATAATAGGGTTTTTAGTGGGATTATTAAACGTACATATGGCATTTCTATGAATAATATAATATATATATAAATGACAAAAGGAAAAAACAAGGGGGCGCACCAAATGGTGAAGTACGTTTGTTAAAAACGTATATAGTTGAGTATTTAATCTACTCACCAATTTTGTTGCGCTCTTAGTTAGAGCACAACTCTCATATTGCTTACAGGGCTTTTACTGTAGCCCGTAGCCCTTTGTTTTACGGCTGCCGATGTTCCTGTGGGCGGGGGTCCCCCCCAAGCAGACAGTAGGAGGAAAAAGAAGATGGTGGAAACGGGGCGCACAGTGTATCCAGGAATGCCAATGATGCAGGCAGGGAAAATCCCGGAAATTTTACTTTATTATTCTAAAAAGGTTTAGGGCGATAAAACCCCAGCCAATCTAAAACCCAAATTTAAAAAACAAGTAAAACCCGCGCGTTTCGCGTTTATCAAACGCTTTCCCCCCGGGGATGAATAAAAAGAAGACAAAGTAAGATTGAAAAATGTGTTAAAGGTTTTGGCTTCAATTTTGGGCGGGGGGCCATTGGGGCTAAATTAATTTTTCTGGCAGTTGCAGAAAAATCATGTAATCAATCATCAGGAAATATATGTGATCAATGAACAATGCACTTCCTTTTTCTTGTCTTGAAAAAGGCTGGAGCACAAATCTTCTGCAATCGTCAGCAAAATTCAGATTAAGTGAACCAGTCAAACCATAATTCAAAGAGTCCTTGTACCCAAAAGTTAAATCTACAACAGGTTTGAGCTGTTGTAGTTTTTAGCCAGAATTTATCGTAAACTATACTATAATGTACTATAAATTTATTGTAACAGTTTCATCCCACAAGGGGCCCCAGTCACCTTCCACTGAGCCCGAGAAGAGCGTTTTTAAAAGGGTTTTTTTTTTGTCCCCCCCATTATCTTTTCAGTAGTCTTCAGAAATTGTAAAGTGCTGCTGAATATGTTGGGACTTTATAAATAAAGATTATTATTATTAACGTTATTTCTTTGTCTCTTGGGGTTCTTTTCACAAAAAAACATTTTTTTGACACATTTTTTTGGTGCAAAATTTGGGAAAAAAAATTGCTTAAAAAAAACAATGTTCAGAGCGCTTCTCATTCTCTACGCATTTTTTCACAAAGGGGGTTAATTGGGGGATGTTTTTTTGCGAAAAACAGAAATTTACAGGAGTAAGAGCCCCATAGAAACAATGTTGGAGCATATTTTTGTCACGTAAACGCCACAAAATACGCTCCACATTTTGTCAATACTCTTCAAAATAACCAGGTGTTTTTTTAAACAGATTTCAAAGCGGATTTTGAAGTGTAAATTTACACTGAAAAAAACACTGTGTGAAGATACCCTTAATACAACGATTTATACTTAAAAAGCATATAGCTCTGTTTTTTTTTGTAAAAGGCTTTTTTTAAGAGAGTAAGGCCTTCTCCAGGCCCCCCGGGGTTTTCGGCCGGTTTTTCAAAGGTTTTTTTCGGTTTTGGTTCATTATTCAATGTAGTTTACACTCTGTTTTATTTTTGAACCCATCTCACCAGGGTTGGAATGACGTGTCTTGTGCCCACCAGAGAAAATAATTTCCTTCTTCTCTATAGGACATGTTCACTGCAAAGTACCGAGTACTTTTTGGAAGACTACTTTGAAGGGGTTTTCTCACCATGCTGTTTCACAGAGTCACAGGCAGCTTCAGACTCACACTGCCTGGTCAGGCTGTGGGTGGTTCTATAACAGTGATTGGCATATTTATCTCCTCCATAACTAGCTGAGCATTACAGTGACATAAGTGCAGGAGATTTAATCCATATTAAACAAGGCTACAGACCTCTAAGGAGTAAAAACAAGTGCTTTTAAAAGGTAAAAATGCTAATCTTGTTAGAGATAAAGACTCTGTTCTGTCTGACCACAGTGACTTCCCTCCTTGCTCTATGTCTAATCATGACTGTAACCTAGAGACACCTGTGTGCACTCATAGTAGCTAAAATTTCATTAATCTCATGTCCAGAGCAATCTCAAAAGAGCAATGTTTTTGATAATAGTTTTTGATTTACCGTTCCCTACATGTTGAAAGCTAATCCTTCTAGAAAACCCATGTAAAATAATGTTTGCGTATGTAAAGTTTAACAAGATATCTAAAGATATTTGGTTCTAATGTCAGCTCCAAATGAGGTTGTCTTCTCCAACCTCTGGTTCACCTTGTTTATGAAAGGGTTACTTTAACCTGCTATACTTCATTTTAACATTATCAATCCGCCACTGTACTCTCCAACATACACTTATGGGTTTATTGTATATTTTACGCTTTCATTTGACTCCACTGCTCTATGTCTTTGTGCTTTCCCTTTTATCCTGTCTTATTAAATTGCTGCTTCTTTCTCAACACTTCAAACACTTCTCTGCCGGTTCAATGGCCTCTCCCCGTATCCATTCGTCATCCTTATGTTCCATATATTTTCTCTTTTTTTCGACTAACTTTTCATTACCATACATTTCTTTCTCTTTCCGTCCCCTTGCTCATACCTCTGTAGCTGCCTGCAATTTTCCTCCTGGTTATCTCTCTCTCTCACACCGTCCTTATGGTTGGCAATGTATCATACCTCACTCACCTTCCTGGCTCCTATCCTTGTCCTTCTCCTCCTCCTCCTTCTTGCCTCTCATTTGAAAGAATAATTTATAAAATCAGCCTTTTAATGCATTTTGGGACAATGGATGCAGCACCACACTTATTTATGCCTCGCAGAATCCATTAAGCTCCTTAAGAGTTTGCAGATCTCACATATGAGGCTCGTGCATTTTGTTGAAAGCCTCGGTGGTACACTAAGACACGACTGGTTCTAGACACTTGAGAAACTATTTTGTCATGCCAGCATTTGCTACTTCTTTATAATTGACTGAATGGCAGTGCATATGTTGATGCATATGTAATATTACTAGTTATAATAGGTTCTAACTCTTTTGTTACATTAATTACAGTGTTCCAATGAATATATTTTACAGAGATTTTAGATACCAAAAGAAATTGTATCCAATACAATAATATAGAAATGTAAAAACAATACTTCACTAATTCTTATTATAAACAATTCAAAAGTATATCAGTAACAGACAAAATCACACCCAAATAGAAAATGCCCAACTAATCCCACTGAAACATAATGCTGTACATCATATAGGTAATAATAGTATCAAAGCATCACAAAAATAAGTACAAAAACATCAATTCTATACATCACCAAGGATCAGCGGATTAGAATGAACCAAGTGTTCTTTTTTTGGGCCAAATTTATCAGTAGAACCTTCTCTCAGCTCAACAGACTGCTTCTAAATGAATATCTATGCTTCCCTGAATTGTTTTTAAAGCAGATAGCCATAAAGAGGGTTGACCAGGCAATTAATTTTTAATTTACAAGAGGTCATTACAGGTACAAGAACAAGAATTGCTCACCTCTCTGATTCCTTTCCACCTCCTTTCCAACAGTCACCAGGTCGAGGCTGTTCGTGACTACAAGTTCCTATCTTGAAAGACAGAAAATGTTGCTTAGCTGATAACTGACTGAGGCAGATCACTGTGGTATTTCCCATGTGAGTAGACCAGACCAGGAAGCAGTGCACAGTCTGGACCAGGTGATTGTTGGAAGGGCAGTGGAGGGGATCAGGGTGATGACTAATGCTTTTTTTTAACCCACACTGACCCATTCTAAATTTAAAATTATCTTCCTGGTCAACCCCTTTAAAGTTTTAAAAACTGAAATTAAATATAATCCTGTACACAATATTTTTGTGCTTCAGTACAATAAAAATGTGCTAGTACTTTACTTACTGGTCTTCGACAGACAGTGCCTAAGAGACCCAATTAATGGCGTGCATCAGGGCTCCGTCAAAGTATTTGCCATTTTACTGGACATATACAGATCTGCATGCTGCACTGGTTAGTCTCTCATTTTCATAAATTTATATTCAGGTGTTAAAGAACCTTGAAAAAGACTATAAAGAGATTTCACACCCCAAGTCCCTGTTCTTCCTCAACAGTGGTTGAATGTGTGCATTTTTACTCAATTCAATGTCTATGGGACTGATGAAGACAGCCATATATACTCATATATTGCTACATATGGCAACTGTGGTACACTCCCATAGCACTGAGAAACTGCATACATGGAACTCATAAGGTAAGTTGTCATCTTTGAGTCAAGCAGGTGTATAAGGATTTTGGGACAGGAAACGATCTGCTACATATTGGACCAGAATTGCAATGCCGAAGCTTAGAGAATTAGGAGACAACATAGTGGTAGCTGTGATGACCATCATATTGATCTTTCATTAATTTCACCAGAAACAAATATGATTACAAAACAGCTAAGAAGGGTGACTCAAGAACATGGACATATCTATGGCCATTGCAGCCATAGAAGTTGCTATTTGGTCCAGAAATTGAAAGGGGCCACTCACTGCAAGAACCTTTTTGTAGGGAATAACAAGTTGTCACGATGATATTTGGAATGGAAGGTAGAACTTACATAGGTTTGGCATGACCTACGCTAGGGAGCAGAGTCTAAGGAGCCCCTTGTCTTCACCAGAGCCCACCACAATGGAGGGAGGACTTTGCCTCAGGGAATCCCCCAGGTGGCAGTGGCAGTTGAAGCAGAAGGCATAGAACACAGAACCATCCGGAAAGTGGAGCAGAAGCTAGGATGGACAGACTGAGCAGGAACAGCATGTAGCAGACGATGGTCAGAAGGTTAAGAGTAGGCAGGAACAGGGACGCAGATAGTAGTATAAATAGGATTCACTAGGGAGCACACAACAGGACGTCACTAGAGAATGGACACCAACAACTGGGCGTAGACGGCAGGAAGCGCAATCCCTACAAAGCCCTTGCCCAAAGGGCATTGGAAGAGGAAGCATTGCTTATTGCGTGCTGCCCTTTAAATCCAGAAGACCAGCGCACGTGCCCCTAGTGACCGTCAGAGGAAGGTGCATTTTGCAGCAGGAGGACATGGAGGAGCGTGGACTGGGTGTTGGCCCAGGGAACGCGCCGTCTGACAAGTTGTGGGCTTTTACTATCTAGCAGTACTATGTAGGTTTTTCCGATATATGGAGGTATTATTTAACTTTAATTATTGCTACTTTGGCTGATGTTTCAGTTTCATCTCATAAGATGGGGATGGGCCCTTTTTATTTTGCTATGGGGCTCCATAAATTTTAGTTATGCCCCTGTTCAAGAATATAAATTCACCAGTGATTCTCTTAAAACCATGATGTTTATCCTAACTAAACTTAGCAATGTTCTGTAAAAAATACTATAAGTTTTTAGTGCTGCAGAAATGAACATCAGGTAAAACAATATTTTTGAGCCTTAATGAGGAGGATAATGAATGTAAAATATTTGCAGATCATTTCCTATCATCCGAGAAGTGTCATTTAGCAGCCTCTGTGTTATGCTGCAACATGCTGCGCCGAGGACCTAATGAGACCCAAAAAGACCTGCATGGGTTATTTTAGATGACTGACACAGCGCTACAGAAGAACGGAATCTCCCGGTGAGGAACATCCATACCAAGCGGTGAGGCACAATGTGACTTTAGCTGTTGCAGAGTGAGATTTTTCATTAGTAACGGTGGCATGTAATGAATAGACACGGCGCTATCTCTTCGTTTTCTCTTACTGATTCTCTGTCTCTCTCCTAACACATCTATAGGTTTATTGATATCCTATTGAATCACTTTCCTGCTTTGTCCATTTTTACACCTGTATTCATTTGTCACTGTCTGTCGCCAGGACCATCACCCACGTCTGGAGTGAGACATCATGGCGCAGACTTGCTTTAACTCACATTGATGTGAAGTCCATTTCACACCAGGGGTCGTCCATGAAATTAGAGTCACAGATTGCAAAAGGCAATTTCACTCTGCTTAGTGTGTCCTTTGGCTGGTCTCCTCCATTGTAAGGAATATAAAGGAATCTGAGCTTCAGCACTGGGTTTGCCTTCCAGTTGGATTATATATATTGTATATTACAATGTAAATTTTGCACTAATATGTCTGTAAATAAAATTTCTCTAAATATCACATTGTGATATGAGATCCTGATGCCTGGATAAGTGGCATTAAACAGGTCACATCTGGTGTTATATGGGATGGTGCCCTGTTGGCTGCACCTTTCACTCATATAATGTACCCCGAGTGTACAACTAGCCGTAACATACAGCATCTAATTATACATGATGGTGGCCAAATAGCAGTGCCATTTGTTGGACAAATAACAATTCCAGACAGCTGCCCAGAAATCAATGCTGTAAAGTGCTATCCCAAAACATACATTGTAGAGTTATGGGCATAACTATAGCAGCCATAACAACTGCTATGGGGCCCACAAGTTAAGGGGTCCCGCTCAGGTGTACTCATTTCTATCTATCTATCTATCTATCTATCTATCTATCTATCTATCTATCTATACACATAAAGTTGAAGCTAGAAGTTTGCATACACTCTATATAAAGACACATATATTCTCGCTATGTGACATAAAATCAGAATAAACCTTATCCGTCAATTAGGATTAGCAAAATTATTTATATTTGCCAAATGCCAGAATAATGATAGAGAATTTGTAAGGCTTTTTATTACTTTCTGCAAAGTCAAAAGTTTACATGCAGTAGGATTACTATGCCTTTAAACTATTTGGGACAGCCCATATGGTGATGTCATGTCTTTGGAAGCTTCTGATATCTGAGATCATTGTATCGTTTCATGTATCGTTTATACACACCAGAAACACACTGCTTCTGTGTAACATCATGAGAAAGTCTAAAGAAATCAGCCAAGATATCAGGAAGGGAATTGTGGACTTGCATAAGTCTGGTTCATCCTTGGGTGCAATTCTCAGACACCTGAAGTTTCCTCATTCATCTGTACAAACAATTATACACAAGTACAAACGAGATGGGAATGTCCAGCCATGATACCGCTCAGGAAAGAGGTTCTGTATCTCAAAGATGAATGAGCTCTGGTCCGACATGTGCATATCAACCCAAGAACAAAAGCAAAAGACCTTGTGAAGATGCTGGTGGAAGCTGGTAAGATTTTGTCATTATCCACAGTGGAACGAGTACTGTATCAACATGGACTGAAAGGCCACTCTGCCAGGAAGAAGTCATTACTCCAGAAGAAACATATAAAAGCCAGATTAATGTTTGCAAAGGAACACAGGAACAAAGACCTACATTCTTTGGAAACATCTCCTGTGGTCTAGACAAAACTAAAATTTAACTGTTTGGCCATAATGATCAATTACATTTGGAGGAAGAAGGAAGAATCTTGGAAGTCTAAGAACATTATCCCAAGTGTGAAACACGGGGGGGTGGCAGCATCATGTAGTGGGGTTGTTTTGATGCAGGAGGAACTGGTTTGCATTCACAAATAGATGGCATCAGAGAAGAGGGAAAATTATTGGGAATACTGAAGCAAATCCAAGACATACCAAGAATTTAGCTGACAGAAATGGGTCTTCTCTTCAAATGGACAATGACCCGAAGCATACTGCCAAACTGGTTACAAAGTGCTTAAGGTAACCCAAGTCAATGTTTGAGGAGCCATCACAAAGCCCTGAAACTCAATCCTGTTGAAATTTATGGGCAAAAGCAAAAAGAGCAGGTGCAAAGGGGACCTACAAACATGGTTCTTACACCTGTCAGGAGGAATGGCTAAAATCTACCAACATTGTGATAGGCTTATGGAAGGATATCAAAATGTTCGACCAAGACAAACATTTTAAAGGGCAATGCTACCAAATACTATTGAAATGTATGTAAACCTTTGCAGAAAATAATAAAAATGCCTTAAAAATTCTCTCTCTCATTATTCTGGCATTTGACAAATATAAATAATTTTGGTTCCTAATTGACCTAAAACGGGGAAGGGTTATTCTGATTTTATGTCAAACAGTGAGAAAAACATGAATATTTGTCTTTTTATATAGTGTATGTAAACTTCTGGTTTCAACTGTAAATATATATATATATATATATATAATATATATATATATATATATATATATATTATAATATATATATATATATATATATTGTTAAATTTATCATTGTTCGGGGGTCATTGTTAGAAGCCCAGCTGCCATGACAAATCCCTTCTGAAAAGCCATTCAGATCACTACAGCATGTAAGGAGTTAGTTAAATGGCTGTTATCAGAGTTAATTCAGATCCGAGCTGTCAGGAGTGAGGTATTGGCTGTATGTCACAACCAGCACATACATCTAACGGCATGGGAACAGCTCTTGTGCCGGTACCATCTCTGTTCTGTAATGGTGCAGCAGTTAATGGCAATAAATTGCTCGCTGTCATGTACTATTATGATTAAGGTTGGAAGGGGTTAATATTAAGATTTGTGGTCAAAATCCTTAGTTGCCAGGGTAATGACATCAATTGCGCTTACTCTTCGCAGGGGCAACCGGTTGATCACATGTAACCGCACAGGTCGTATGCCCCTAAGGCTTGCTTTGGTTTGATAGTCTTCTGAGTTTATATGGCCCTCAAGCCCATACATAATACCGTGGCTGATGCATACATCAAAAACTGAGTAACAATGTGTATTTATCGAGCTTCTTCTCATTATTTCTACATTTCCCACACCTTAAATTATAAACTCTGAAGTGCATTGTGGGAAATCGGTCATAATTATGAATGAATCATTAACTGAATTTAGATTTCTTCCCATAATGTGCAATACCACAAATATGCACAGCCAGGACCAGAGCACAATAACAAATTACATGTAAACCCAAGTTACTAGATACAGGCCGACTTCACTAGCTATTTTAGAAAATTAGAATAAAATTCCAGTCTTCTGCCATGAAATAGTCCGAAACCCTTGGTTTGATTTGCCTAAATGGGTCTGGTGTGTATGCAAAAACAGCATGATAACTACATAATAGCCATACTAGTTACAGACATAAGTATTGTTATGTTTCTGACCAGTGTTGGACTGGGCTGTTTTAGGGCCCGCAAGTGGAGTTGTTTCCTGGGGTCCACCTGTGGAATTGACTCTTGCAGTAACTCTTAGGGTCCACAGTACAGCTACTGTACATGACTGCACATACCTCACAAGCCTCTTGCTTTCTGCCTCTCTTCCTATGCCTTTCTCCCTGAAAACAGCCCCATGCCTGCTATTTTCTTATCCAAGAGCAGTCAGAGGGTTTATCCTGCGCCCCCATGGATCAGTCCGAGCCTGTTTCTGACACTATATTGTTGCTTTCTGATGCTATTGGGAATATGGGGAGGCTGATAAATTATCTTATTTAGAAAAAAAAGATACTTACAGATCCCTGTATAAAAAAAAGTAATAGAAACGGTGAAGTAAGAATAAAACAAATGTCTTTTGATGGCCCTTAATGAAAGCGCCGGTCGGCATCAATAGAAATAAATGAGAAGAAGAAGAAGCAAATAAAAAGTCCATTTATAGAGAATGTGGTGATTGCCACTGAAGCTGCAGAGGCAAGGCTAACGTCCCCGTAATAGGCTCCACCACAACAAGCACCAATGTATTATTTAAGGCCTGTTGAGGCCCTCTGCCCTCTACCAGGAGAAAAAGCTGCAAGATTTAGTGGCCACATTATTTCCCACCTGGTAATGCTGTTTATATTGAAGCTGAATAAGTAATACGAAAGGAACCGTTCATACACTGGTTTTCTACAAACGAGGCGGCATCAATTCTTAGATCTTTTTCATAATCAATGTCCAGGATCTTATGAACCTCTTCCAACCACCTTAGAGACGAAAGGAAAGAGAGGAAATCATATTTAACCCTTTCATTGTTCAGTTCATCTGTTCAGTTCAGAAATGCAAACTGGTAGAATGTTAAATGGAGCTTTACGGTTTTCCTCCTTTTTTTCGTCTGCAAAGTATTATCTGTCTTGAGTTTGTCTTACACCCACCTTTCTGTCAGTTGTCCTCCGCTCAGTCGCATCCCCCAGAGTTTTTACAGTTTTTCCCTATCGTCTTTTCTTATAAAGCTGTATAGAACCAAACTCTATGTGCGTCTAACACAAAACGCTAGAAAACACAAGTGTAAAAAATAATGATAATTCTTAATTAAAGATTTATAAAGCACAAAAAGTTCATAAAGGGAGGATGGAAAATCAGGCTGAACAAAAAAAGAATAATAGTTAAGTTCATAGATATCAAGTATATAATACATGAATAAAGTGCATAATTGATAACCTTAGAATCATTTATCAGTGCATCAATATAATAACATTCAATAACTCTCATTATGAGATACAATGCATCATCATTGGTACAAAGTCTATGGTATGTACACAATTACCCTAAGAAATGTTATTGCCACCAAGGAGATCCTGATGGGCATTTCACTTAGTGCTAACGAAAAATGACCCAGACTGCCCAAGACGGATTTCTGCCTTGGGCACTTGATCATTATTTCTTATTATTCTTTGACGACTCGGACATTACGCGCAGATAGTACTCATGTAAAATCAGATTTTACATAGGGTACAGTGTCGCGTGAACCCCCCCTTACAGTCTGCTCACCAAGGGGCACATAGGAACTGAACAGTGCAGCTCCCAAACCGAATGCTACACACATAGCACTAAACAAGCAACATTGAAAAATAGAGATAGCATAGTTCCCAACTGTCCAGTGTAGGGCGGTAAGACATTCCTAGCCTTGTTAGAACTTTTGTAGGTGGTCCTGGGGCTGGACTTACAAGGCCTAGAATTTTGTTGGCAAGTGTGAGAAGGAGAAAGGAAAGGTAGAAGGAAGAAAGAGAAGAAAGGTCCTGTGAGACAGGCCTGAAAATGTGATTAACATGAAATCCTTGATGCAGAGCACCACAGCATGCTGGCACTTGAGTGGCAGGATCCAGGGGTAAGTAGCTTCTTTTTGTTCCTAAGGGTATGTTCACACAGTGTACTGGGGCGCATACTGTATGCGCCGCAGTATGGCGCATGTTTTGGAGGAACGCGCTTATTGCCGCGAACAATTGACATGTCATTTCTCTCCCCGGGCGTATGAAACTATTACATTGCATGCTCAGGGAGATGAGCCGTAATTCATAGCTCTCTATAAGAGCTATGAATTACCATACTTGCGGTGCACATTTCGCCAAGTATAAAGCACAATGCGCGGCAAACGGTGCACCAAAATAAGCCGTGTGAACATACCTTAAAAGTCTGGAGCAGTAGAGAATTTCTTTAAATGTTGGACAACCTATTTAAAGATAATCCATGGGTACCAAAAACAAACAGTTTGTTAACCAGACCAGTGTCTCCAGCCACACTTTCCTCCATTTTTTTATAGTAGAAAACTCTGATCCATTCTGTCAAAGATGAGATTGATCTTGATTTCCATTGTCTGGGAATCACTGTCCTTTTGAGTGCGTATGGCCCATACTAGCATAAATAAAAGAGCCACTTTATTTCACTAGGCAGCACGCAGAGTAATTTAAATTCCATACCCATGTGCCAACGTTTGGTGCTTTCATAAAACGGTGATAAAAGTATGTATGCTTCTTGGGGGAATACATATCCATAATATGGTCAATTTGTTAACCTTAAAGCCATGTAAAATTAAGAGAACTGCATAACCTCAGGTAAAAGATGTCCATTTAATATTATAACCTGTTTTATTGTGACAAGCTTAAAGTGAATATCTGCTTAACATCATGTAATGTTCTGCTGATTATAATATATCTTTCTAGGGGCTATTTTACGATGCAGTTCACTGTATCAACAGTTTTACATGCAGTAAGCTTCCATTGGTAGTGGCCATAGGAAGATAGAATTTTATCATTCAGCTCTATAGCTAATTTTTGGCAAATTTGGTACTGAAGATATATAAAAAAAATCATAGTACCAAATTTTGGACATTTATCAATTAAAAATTAAAAATATTCTTCAATTGACATTCGTTTTAAAGGGAAAAAATATTATAAGCTCAATAATGTGACATTAAATGGATTATCTAGTGGAAATAAAAGCTTTTCTGAATTATATGTCTCCATAAGTTTGTCATTTTCACAAACTACTTCCATTAAATTTTGTTTTCAGAGGTCTTCCTGTGGTTCTATAACACCTGTTTGATGACAGGATGTTCGGTAGTTCTGTATCTACACACAGGAAACAGCTCTGTGTTGAGGTCAGGAGATCAGGTACTCAAAGGGGTTTGAATTTTTTCAGGGCTGCCTTTGAAGCCACACCCCTTGGTTCTCAAGGGGTGTGCACTGAGGCTGTGGTTGGGAGAGGAGACGACAGACAAAACACAGGAAAGGATCCTGGGGCTTGTATTTTTTTAGGGCAAAAATAAGCAAACAGGAAATAATACTGCTCAGATGCAGAGAAGGGAGATTTTTTTTTTGTTCACTGGACAAAGACTTTAATTTTCATATATTTAGGTCATCTGTTAATCTCGAAAAGACCTTTACTTATTCAAAAATGTACACCGACCGGATGCTCCCCAACTATGTCCTTCTGTACCGGCTGTAGACAGATTTTCCCTTAGTTAAGCACCAGTATTGTCTTTTCTTATGTTTTGCAGTTTGTTATCTTATATGTTGTCATCATTGTTTATTGAGTTTATCGCTAACTTGCTGGCAGAGGAGTCCAATAAACCCAACAACATAAAAGAGTCAAAGAATTGAGTAGAGTCAGGGACAACTATTCAAAGTATAGCAAAAAGCTGAGAGATGCGCATTTGCCCACTTCAGTTCTTTTTCTATTCCGTCCAGAACCTGAAGGATTTGTCACATTACTGAGCTGAAAAAAGCAATCCATGATGGATTATGAAGTAGAAGAGGTTTGACATTCTCTAGATACATCAATATTATATTTTGTCTCTGCCAATTTCATGAGTAGGTGCTCACATTTTATACCAGCTCCGAATATCTCCTGTCTTTTGCGATAACTATTGTCTTGTCTCTTTGTATTTATACTGAAGTATTACTACTCTCAATGCACAAGTGGCGATTACGAAGCGGTTGTATGTAGTGAAACATCTCTGTCCACAATCCTTACTCTGTCTTAATGATCTCTTATGTTCCTTAGGAGCTTTCTTATGTGTTCTTATAAGTTGAAAGGATTGAAGACGAAATAACATAGATCAATCTCAGAAGATTTGATTTCCGGTAACATTCTGGTCACGTTGCTTGGAAACAAGAAGTTGAATGACCTCCAGTGTTTTATTTACCCCAACTCATCAATCTCTGGGGCAAATGTATCTGTGTGTCCTTATACCGGCTTATTTTTCAGTCTTTACCAGAAGCATTGTAGAGATACGGCTTGCTTGATATTGCAACATAATTAAGAGTATCCAGAAATATAACATTGACTAATAATCGTAGAAAACTACTTGGTCTAATTGATTGTATAATAACAAAGACATTTATCAAGTCATTGAATATTTTACACATACAATGTAGATACTAACGACAATCACATAACTCCAAACCCAAGCTTCAGATACTATTGATAAATGTCCTTGATATGTGGTCCATATTGTTGTCAAGTTCACATATATACAGTAATTCCAACATTTACCACTAGAGATGAGCAAATCTTTAAAATTCAGCACTTTATTTTAATTCTCAAAAAATACATTATGGTTAAAAGAAGATGTCCATCCATCAAGATTAACCACAGGATGGGACATAGATCATCCTTGTTAACTGAAAATTCTAAGCTTCTCCATTTGTAATGAGAGTGAAAATAAGCATTAGAGTAAATTGCCAAACCCCATGCAGACTGTGTGTTACCTTCTCCTTGGTGCCATTAATATTTTGCTAGGCTGTGAGCTGTATTATATGTTGCCTTGCAAAGTAACCTCATGCCTTTACTTACAGGAGAAGTATTGTTGGGTTTATGCTGTGTGAACCATATACAGTTTAAGATGTGTGAGCCATATAAAAGTGCAACAATGTTTTGAACGTTTGCCTTTTAAGGCTTGTCCCTATGGCCGGTTTTTCAGTTGGTTTTGCAGACATTTTTTGGTTTTGAAATCCGTCTGCAAACCGGCTGACAAAGTTTAGCACGGACCTCTATGGAAAATCCGTGCAGCGGCCCCCACTGCATGGATTTTCCGCTGTACCATTTTTTGGACAACTGGCGGTCCAAAAAACATAGAACATGTTCATTCTTCCGCCCGGCATTTCAATGTGAAGGGGGAGGGCTTTTCTCCGCAAACCACAGAGAAAAAACGTCCCACTGAGGCCGTGTACACGGCCGCAAAACAGCAAATACCGGTTGGATAATCCGACCAGTATTAGCTCTGTGCCGTGGGGATGAGCCCTTAGGGTTCATATCTCACCATCGACTAAAGCTTTGAACATGAGACTACCATCATTTTACAGTCAATCATCTTTTACATCAACTATTCACTGAAAATACAAGATAAAAGATATTGCATAACCCTTATCCTTGTCAAATGTCACTGAAAAACCAGGGATAAAATTAAACTTTTAATTAAATACACTTAAAAAACAGGAAATCCTCCCATTAAGAGTATAAACAATAGAAAACAGCTGCCCCTGGAGGGATATATCACAGTCTGTTGGTCTTATCAGTGATGCCTATTTGCACACTAGTCTCTCATTATCACTATGTTATTTTTGTAGTGTAACGATCCAGTGGTGGCAGTATGCACGGACCCATCGATCGCCGATATATGGGTGTGGATAGTAGATAGTATATGTGGTGACACACGGTGACAGCCGAAGTGCAGGGCAAGGGCAGTAGGTGCCGGTACAGAGTATCCTCTGTGGTACAACATTCACAATAATGGACCCCTAGTACCACACTTCTTTAAGAGTCCTGCATATGAAGCCAACTTTAGGGTAATCACTTACTACTAGGGTATTACCCATTGACCCATGGCTAGTCTATTTGACGTTACTGATAATTACAATGATAACAAATTTTACAGTGTAATTACAAGTGGATGTGGACACATTCTGTATAAAATGATTTCCTCCAACTGGCCCAAGAAATCCCAGTCAGACACATCCTCAAAACGTCCCACCAAAACTGTAATGCATAAAAGTGGCCATACACCTAAGATAAATATTGGTGGAACCGGCCAACCATATCATGTGTGTGGGGGTGTCCAGACTATCCCCCAATATAGATGAAAGAAGAACAGTTGGATTTTAACATGCCCAATGCTTTCGTTCATGAGGTAGATAACTCCCCACCTGAGGTGTCAGCAGCAGTTTACCCTTCTCACTGTTGAGAATATTGGCCTGCTCTGACACTACTTTGCATGTATGGTGGGTTGAAGGGAATAGCTGTTGACTGAATGAATTATCTGCTTACATCTCTCTAATGTCTATGACTGGCCTTGGACTCTGAATTATTAGAGTGCTTCCTATAGTTAAATATTTCATTAACAGTGTGATTGTCTTTTAACTTGTTAGTCGGATGAAACCGTATAAACCTTCTAAGCCAGCTCTGAGGCCATAGTTAGATAATGCCTTAGCTGCATTATGTGGCGCTCTATTTTTTACTATTTCCTCGGGTATTACTTTTGAACACATCCTTTCCCTTATTACAATCCGCTTGCCGAGTGTTCCCAATACTCTGCTACTTATAAGTCTCCTCTGCCTGTTCGGTGCAGTAATAATTTCTGAATGAGCTCAATTTACATTTTAATGTAAACACCTCCATTTTATAGATTTCTCACAAATAACAGTTTACAGACTGCGATAAGTGGCCAAGCATGAAACTCTCTCTTATCACTTATCTGTACAGCCTGCGCTTCAATTTACACTAATAAAATGGATCTGGCTGCAGTTTTTCTCTCATATCTTCTTTGGAGAAGATATTCTTTTTTTCAGTCAATTTACTTACTGGCCAGTTCATTACCTGAGCTGATGATGGCCCATATATATTTATGCAGAATACTGAGTAATAGCGGGAACTCATTTTATGCTTCTTGTCTGACATCGGGAAATTACTTAATTTGTTTTGCAAACTTTAGAAAGTTTTTTCCATGAAAAGTGACTGCACTTACTGCTTTACTGATTCCTATAAGTCCATATTGCTCTTCCCTTCCTCTCTTTAGTTTGCCTGCAGTCACAATCTTCCTTCCTCCTCTGCAGTCATCTATGGATCATCTTTACCCACTGGGGTCATTACTCCATCATATCAGTGCACTCCTACATGCACACTGCCCCCCACTTGACAATTTCTTTTAGCATTTGTTACCCGCAGAGGAAACCGCCATCTTTCTACCAGGAGCTGCTCATTTCCTGAATTGTGCTGTTCTGACTATAGGTGCAAATACTGAATTATGGTCTTCTGAGGGGCCAGTGTGCAAATGCCCCTGATCTCAGCCAATGCAAAAGCACCCAAGACCTTTTTAGGATCCCCCTTATCATTCCCTATTGTTACAAACCCTATTGCTCAAATCCTGCCATCTTTTATAAGCAATAGACCATACTCTAAACTAATAACACATATACTGCGACATTTATGATTTATGGTGCATAGATGCCAATTTTTATGTGCATTAGAATGGTATAGAATGCACGTGATTTATGAATCTGCTCTACCGCGGGTCATAAATCAGGCGTATTCTAGCACTAAGGTGAAACTTCTGGCTCAGGTAAACCACTTTGAAAGTGGTTTACCTGTTCCAGCTGTAATGCGCCTGGAATTGCCGTAGCGAAGCTATAAATCTATAGCTTCGTAAGGTTCTAGTGCGCCCCGCCTCTCGCACAGCCCCCGAGATCAGGCGCATTACAAGGTGCCACAGGCGCTCTGTAATACATCTGACAATGGCATGCGGGCGATTTAAAACTATAGCAAATGGGGCTGTGCTAGATTTTGGGCTGAAAAGACTTCAAACTTCTGGAGCAGCCCCGTTCATACATGTCGCCCTTAATGTATATATCATAATTCTTTTTGATATACAAAACAAGCCCTTCAGTAGTAGAAAGTGGGTAAAATACTCATCAAAATAGACAAAATGTCAAAGCAATTCACGTTTCCTGCAAGTAATGAATCAAGAGGAGTAGCTGGACTTCGGGCCATCCGCACACATGTGCGACGTTTCGAAACATTTACACCTCCCTTTCATAGACATCTCCAACATGTCCAAAAATTGTCATCGCCGCGGCAGATGTTAGGCGAATTTAATTAGTATAAAGTGTGCTTTAAAGTTCACAAATCTGGCGTCTGGTATAACTTGCATAGTAAACTTAATGCGCCTAAAAAGGTGCATTGCGCAATCATGGCGCATGCTATTCCAGTGCTAGTGTATGTAATGCGCCTATCGGGGAGCATAACGGAGTTGCATAACTAGTGTATGTAATGTGCCTCAATAGGCGCATTGTGTTATGGAAGCGCACAGCGCATCATATATGTATATATTTATATTGAGAATATGGCATCAAGAGTATTTTTGGTGCAAAATAGACCAAAAAAAAACAGCGCTTGCATATTGGGACATGTTGCCCTTTATCTCCACTATTAGTTGAACTTATAGTAATAGACATATGTCCTTTTTCTATGTTTACTATGTAACTATGTGCACCCAGCTTATTTTACTATGTCTTGCTGACAGCCTACTGTATATACTGTAAATGTACCTGAGCTTTTATCATCATCATATTTTTATTAGCCTCGTGGTAAGTTCATCATCAAACTAAATTACTATGACCCTCATTTAATTCCAGAATTTGGTCCAGCTCTGGTGAGTAACAACCTTCTGTTCTATGTTCTATACCAGCTGTAAAAAAAATATTCTGAAGGATGACACTAAACACAGCCAAGTTGTGGGACTTATGGTTAAAATGGGTAAGAGTAAATGCCTATTTTTGCCAATGAATCAGCATACTCTCCTTATTCTTGACTTCTCTTTTAACCTAGAGAAATTTAATGCATCAAATTCTAGTTGCTCATGAAGCAAGCCTTCCTAGAATGAGAAGCTGTTGTGCTTGATGGTGCAGTATGTGTATAGAGAAATGGCAGGAAAAAACACCGAATACACCAGAAAAAATGCCTCCACGTGTGGCTTACCAAGGGAATCAGCCATTATCTATGTGAACAGAGACGTGCTGTCATGTGGATCAATAAAACCAATTGTTACATGTGTCATATTTTATACGCGTTCACTGCGTGGCTTAGTGAGGCTTTAATTGGGATTACACAACAAACAGTAACTTCATCAAAAGATATGTTAAAGGGATTATTGCCTTTTTAATAAGGGGTGAACATGACATGCACTGCTCAAGTGGCACATTAATAACACAGGTAACAGAGCTTGTGGCTACGACCAAGTCCAAGGGAAGAAGTGAATTAATCATACATGCCAACTCTCCCGCTTTTGGTGGGGGGGTCCCGCTATTTGGGGTCCTCCCCCCACCCGCCCTCCCGGGAGAGTTAGCATTCCTCCCACCGCCAGCAGGCAGCAGGGGTCCTTTAAATGACCGTGGCGCCAGAGTAGCGATATTGCGGTACTCTGGCACCGCCGGGCCGCTCCTACAGGCGGGTGAAGCGGCCGCAGCGGCCGCTCACCCGTCCGTAGTCTCGCTGTGCAGGGAGGCAGGAGGGATCGTGTGCGCTCTACATACAGGTCAGAGTCGCAGGGGATGTGACGCGCGGCTGGACTCACTCCCCCTGCGATGCTGAGAGTACTCAGTCGGCAGCCTCGGACGTGCTTCAGGGAGCCTGGTGAGGTAAGTGGAATTTATTATTTTATTTTTATTAGCTATAAGGGGGCTCTAACTGGCAACAAAGGGGGCACTACCTGGCAACAAAGGGGGCACTACCTGGCTAACAAAGGGGGCACTACCTGGCTAACAAAGGGGGCACTACCTGGCAACAAAGGGGGCACTACCTGGCAACAAAGGGGGCACTACCTGGCAACCAAATGGGGGCATCACCTGGCAACAAAGGGGGCACTACCTGGCTAACAAAGAGGGCACTACCTGGCTAACAAAGGGGGCAACTACCTGGCAACAAAGGGGGCACTACCTGGCAACAAAGGGGGCACTACCTGGCAACAAAGGGGGCACTACCTGGCTAACAAATGGGGGCATCACCTGGCAAAAAAGGGGGCACAACCTGGCTAACAAGGGGACATCTACCTGGCTAACAAAGGGGGGCATCTACCTGGCTACAGAGGGGCATCTACCTGGCTACAAGGGGGCATCTACTTGGCTACAAGGGGCCTCTACCTGCCTGTATGGGGCACTACCTGGTTATGGGGGGGCTACTACCTGGCTATAAGGGCATCTACCTGGCTTTCTTCCAAAGCCGTTATGCAGTTAGGCAGAGTGGGGTGTGGCTTTTGAAGGGGCGTGGCACACCAACAAGGTGGGCGTGTCCATGCAAAAAATTTTTGCCACAGCGCGCGCCCTCTTCAATCTCTTGCTTTTCCACTTTAAAAAGTTGGCAACTATGGAATTAATTTAGCCAACATCTGGCCAGATCCACACTTCCTATACCCTGCACCATGAGGATAAGAGGGTTTTATCTCCTTTCAAGGACAAAGGTATTTTCCACTCAAGAGCAATCAATGTAAGACTTCTTCTATGAGGAGGGATTTCAGCTTCAACACAATGTATAATACCATAAGAACAAAAATTAACACCACGCACATCATCTTTGGGGTGGTGGATTTTTTAAGACTAGCATTTTATTTGCTGCTCTTGTACATTTAGGGAATCATTTACTAGCTGTGCACTGGAAACCAAGAACTGCTATAATTTACATCCCTTCCTGGCATAATTTATAGTAAATAAATTGTTCAATGGGAAGCTACGCACCTTCTATTAAGCCCTGTTAACTTGGTGGACAGGGCTTAGTACAGGTGAGTTCTGGTGAAAGCAGTTTTATGTCATCTGAAAACTGCAAATGTTGATGCAAGTCACATTAGCACAAACATATGCACGTTTTTGCAATTTTGAACCTCTCTTATCACTTCTATGCATCTTCTACTAAGCCCTGTTGACTTGGTGGACAGGGCTTCGTACAGGTGAGTTCTGGTGATGACAATATAAAACTGCCAAAACGACACAAACATTTGTGCAAATGAGTCCTATGCTCAAAACTGTGACTTTTTGTTCACCAGCAAAATTGGGGTAGATAGTTAAATATTCAAATAACATACTCAAGGCTTCATTAAACGTGCACATTTTCTTTTTACTTTTATCTGCAAACGTATGCTATATGAATTACAGACTATACAGCCCACATACAGCTTTTTATCATTATGAACAATGTGAAATAAAGTCAATATTTAGCTGCATTCAATTCAGCTTATATCACTGTGAAGTGAACTCCAGAATCAGAGCTGACCAAGGAAGCGTCCATATTCTACGCTGCCAAGCAGCTTCTGCTCTGCGATGTTTCGGAAAGCTACATTTCCTTAATCAGGCATGAAGAGTTAAATGGGGAAAGTAAGGAGATTCCCTGACTAAGGCTGTACCTGAGTCAGTACTACAAAGCTAAACTGTGGCATATCAATTGCAATTTTGAAGTAGATAGTTAAAGATAACACCCCTTTAGTGTATTTCCTGGACAATATATATTTTATCAATCAAATTATTTTACATGACAGTAATAGGGGAGGGTTGACTAAAATATTTGTGCCAGGTTTATGGCATCTGAAAGCTGCAAATGTTGATGCAAGTCACATTAGCACAAACTTTTGCACATTTTTGCAATTTTTTACCTCTCTTATCACTTCTTTAAAATATATAACATTGGGCATGGTTTAGTCTGTGAATTGTGGATTCTTGGCTATGTCCACACGATGAGAATTGCAAGTCGGAACCCACCTTGATTCCGACTTGAAATACTTGTCTAACAACAAAAGTAAACCATCCCCACTGACATCAATAGAAAATATGGTGGGGAAAAAAAGTATTTAGTCATCCACCAACTGTGCAAGTTCTCCCACTTAAAAAGATGAGAGAGGCCTGTAATTGACATTATGGATAGACCTCAACTATGAGACACAAAATGAGAAAACAAATCCAGAAAATCACATTGATTTGGAAAGAAATTATTTGCAAATTATGGTGGAAAATAAGTATTTGGTCACCTACAAACAAGCAAGATTTCTGGCTCTCACAGACCTGTAACTTCTTCTTTAAGAGACTCCTCTGTCCTCCACTCATTACCTGTAGTAATGGCGACTGTTTGAACTTGTTATCAGTATAAAAGACACCTGTCCACAACCTTAAACAGTCACACTCCAAACTCCACTATGGTGAAGACCAAAGGGCTGTCGAAGGACACCAGAAACAAAATTGTAGCCCTGCACCAGGCTGGGAAGACTGAATCTGCAATAGGCAAGCAGCTTGGTGTGAAGAAATAAACTGTGGGAGCAATAATTAGAAAATGGAAGACATACCCTCGATCTGGGGCTCCACACAAGATCTCACCCCGTGAGGTCAAAATGATTACAAGAACAGTGAGCAAAAATCCCAGAACCACACGGGGGGGGCCTAGTGAATGACCTGCAGAGAGCTGGGACCAATGTAACAAAGGCTACAATCAGTAACACACAATGCCGCCAGGGACTCAGATCCTGCAGTGCCAGATGTGTCCCCCTGCTTAAGCCAGTTCATGTCCAGGCCCATCCAAAGTTTACTAGAGAGTATTTGGATGATGCAGAAGAGTATTGGGAGAATGTCATATGGTCAGATGAAACCAAAGTAGAACTGTTTGGTAGAAACACAACTCATCGTGTTTGGAGGAGAGAAAATGCTGAGTTGTATCCAAAGAACACCTACTGTGAAGCATGGGGGAGGCAACATCATGCTTTGGGGCTTTTTCTCTGCAAAGGGACGAGCACGACTGATCCTTGTACATGAAAGAATGAATGGGGCCATGTATCGTGAGATTTTGAGCGCAAACCTCCTTCCATCAGCAAGGGCATTGAGATGAAATGTGGCTGGGTCTTTCTGCATGACAATGATCCCAAGCGCACCACCAGGGCAACGAAGGAGTGACTTCGTAACAAGCATTTCAAGGTTCTGGGGTGGCCTAGCCAATCTCCAGATCTCAACCCCATAGAAAACCTTTGGAGGGAGTTGAAAGTCTGTGTTGCCCAGCGACAGCCCCAAAACATCATTGCTTTAGAGGAGAGCTGCATGGAGGAATGGGCCAACATACCAGCAACAGTGTGTGCCAACCATGTGAAGACTTACAGAAAACTTTTGACCTCTGTCATTGTCAACATAGAATATATAACAAAGTATTGAGATGAACTTTTGTTATTGACCAAATACTTATTTTCCACCATAATTTGCAAATAAATTCTTTCCAAATAGACAATGTGATTTTTGGGATTTGTTCTCTCATTTTGTCTCTCATAGTTGAAGTCTACCTATGCTGTCCATTACAGGCCTCTCTCATCTTTTTAAGTGGGAGAACTTGCACAATTGGTGGCTGACTAAATACTTTATTACCCACTGTATGTGTTGTAGATATTAAACTGTGTTTTTGGTGGTCAGTTTTTCGACATAAAAGAAAATTAATACACGTTCATTCTTTGGTCGAGAAATCAGTGGAAATTTACTACTGATGTCAATGAGGAAACATTTGTTTGTGGTTTTTGATCCAAGCCCAAAACCACATAGTAACCACGAGTGAGAAAAAGATCCTAAATCCACATTCAATACTATTTGAAATATTCGAACAACACGGTTTTCAACAGTAGAATCTGACGAGTAATGTTGATGCAAGTCACATTAGCACAAACATTTGCACATTTTTGCAATTGTTTACCTCTCTTATCACCTCTTTACAATATATATAACATTGGGCATGGTTTGGTCTGTGAATTGTGGATTTTGGGCTATTGGAGTACCCTCCAACACATTGGAGTGTGTGGAGTACCCTTATTGAACAACAGATTTTGTTCCAGAAATTGTTGGCATAGCAGACATAGATTTGTTTTTGTGATAACATGTTAAAGGTGCTATAAATTTATTAAGAGTCCCGTGTCTGCTTCAGTGTAGCTTGGATAAAGAACAGTGCATAAAATGACAGTCTTAGCAAATTTTGGCATTTTAACTGGCAGCTACCAAGTTCACAGTTGCTGCCTACTGACACCTCCATAGCATTTTGTTATGATGTGTTTTTTTAGAACATTGCAGCCATAGGCTAATGGTCAAATAATATTTTTCACACTGAAACACGCCTGCCAGCTGGTAATAAAGCACAACATTATCTAGACGCACAGCACTGGTGCTGGATGAGAGATGTCAGCTGTTTAGCTGGCACCTGTTATATCTGACGACTGCAAGAAACAAAAATGTTTGTCTGGTTCACTGATAACAAGAACTGGATCCACAGGTAGTCTACTTTTTTCTAATAACAATGCCAAATAACTCAAACCTATTAAAAATATATATACTTTTTAATAAGATATAACAATACATAAAAAAGAAGAAACAAACATAAAAAGACAATACAAAAAATGGTAGCAATGTGGATACAACCTCCCTGCGTAGGGACGAGCGCTCAGGCATCGCGGTGCGTTCACTCCATGCTGGTAGGACTTAGATTGGGCGGAAGTTATGTTCTTTTATTTCTTATGGCGGAGACATAGCCAGTAATCACTCAACAGCTGTTTTTGGGTGGTACCTTGTTTGCTATTGGTTCTTTGGGATTTAAATAAGTATGGAATACAGAGTTTATGTTCCCCCTGATGAAGCCAGGTGGTGAAATGTGCGTTGAGTTTCCAGTGCCTCATATATTAGTATTTGATTTATCACTCAGCTGGGTGGCTATTTTGCACTATTTATGTATATTTGCTATTGGGTATTAATATTAGGCATATTTCCACTTGGTTTACTGAGTGGTTTCTTTATACTACCAGCTATTGATTTTATGTACAGGCTCATATGAGATTGTATCCACATTGCTACCATTTTTTGTATTGTCTTTTTATGTTTGTTTTTTTCTTCTTTTTTGTGTATTTTTTATATCTTAATAAAGAGTATGTATATTTTTCGATAGGTTTGGGTTATTTAGCTTTGCCATTAGTACTTTCCAACCTATATCATGTATTATCATGTATATCTATATTATGTATGTTTTTGGTGTTTTGGCGGGGTTTTTTTCTAATAAGTTTTAATCAGTGTCAGACTGGGGTGTCTAGGGCCCACCAACGGAGTTGATTCTTGGGGCACACTAATGATGCTGATTCTTGGGAACACCAGTGGAGTTGATACTTGGGGCCCACCCTACAGCTACTTTTGCACTCTGCTTCTTGCTTTCTGCCTTTCTCCCTGTAAATTCTAGGAGTCTACCAGAGGTTTCCACGGCTCTGCTGTCGGCCAGTCTGAGCCTCGTTTTAGTGCACCTCTTGACTTATAGGCAGAGTTGTGCTCATGGAGCCTATATGATAGTGTATATCTAACACAAATATCAGTGGCACACTAAGGACTAAGTAAAACCTCAAGGTATATAGGAATATTGGAAATGCATTACTGCTAAGGAAAATATGGAAAAACCTGGGACTCTTAGTTTACAGTATTTGATCACAGATTGTATTAAGCTCACCTCCCACAACGTCAAGGGGTTCCCAGAGCAGGTGAGTCCCTACACTGAACATGTTACCTCACTAGGAATCAATTCAGACTGCAACTTCTCAGGGAGTGGTAGGAACTTGCAATTGGATTATCCTGCACTGGTTTAAAAGAGGCAGCTGAGTGCAACAAGCCAATGAGATTGCCATTTCTCAAATAGACTACAAAACGTAATAAGGATGTGCACATCTAAAATATATTTTGAAAAACGTAAGCATATGATAGTGTATGGCGCTGCATTGCTTCCATGTGCTGTTATGTTGGCTTCACTGGGTGACATACATATGTAGATGTTCTCCTCTAGCAGCAGTATAGTGCCATCAACCTTGTCTGGTACCGTGAAAAAAAAATCAACTATATATGCAATCTGCATGGGGTCACGTTGACTCCATGGTGCCAGACAAGGGTTAAGGGAACATTATACAAACATAATCCAATAGACCATGCTACATTTTTTCTGTCAAATCCACATGAAAAAGACTCCATATGATTCTATGTAAAATGTATAGGTGTATGGAGCCATTAGACGGTCATGTGCCATGTTTGAATTCCTGCTCTTGAAAGTTCAATAGAAAAAACTAGGTATTTGAAATAAAAAATTTCCTTCTTAAGGGGTTATAATCAGAAAAGTGGCCACAATAATATGTACAACAGGCAGTCTAAGTGAAACACTTCATTTGATGTCTACATCAAATACAGCGTTTCACTTTGCATTAAAAGCTTCTAATACAAAAGGAATTGCAGATATGAAACTCCCATATTATATTTTTTTCCCTCCCTCATTCCCTGACTGTTCCATGCTTTGTACATGACAGCTAATTGATATCACTGCTGCACGGGTTAAGGCCGTCAATACTCAGTGGGATAATGCAGAGAACTTGCATATGGAATAAACATGGAATTTAATTTAACACAAATCGAGAGGCTGCGCGTGAATTAATTCACAAGGTTTTTATTCCTCAAGCCTCAACAGATTTTGAAGACTTTACAGAAGGCTTGAAAGAAGTGGAATGTAAGGGCAAATGAGGTGATAACGAATGGATGATGGGAACATATACTCTTATTTATAGACGCCAAGGTGAATCCATCGAAACTGCCCTAGTACACGATTAGGTATATTTCTATAAAAAGGCACAATACAGCAGCTGGCTTAAGAAGTAGATACAAAAAGAGAAGAATTAACTATTGGTAGACACATAGCAAGCACTGAAGACAGTGAAATACTAGACGCCAATGTGTATAAGACTATTGATAAGAAAGAAGACTAGACTAAACTCTTACTGCATGCCAAGTCTACAGGAACAGAAGGCCACTGTCAGACAAGTGCCAAGATTGCTAAATGTTTTCTATACACCCCAGTGAAAGTCCCAGCTGTATGCATGAGTGCCGTGGGTGAAACTGCTCTATTAATACGACTGCACATGTGTAGATGCTATATTTAGCCTTGAGATCACAACAATGGATGCATTGTGTTTCCAGCTTCTAGCAAACACCATAGCGAATAAGAATAAAAACCACTAGAAAAAAATGGCTTTCAAATATTGATAATAAATAGGGCGAAATGGCTCAAATTTCAATTGATACTAAAGGCATTTGTGTTTATGATATTGTATTATACATTGTGGAACACACGATATATAAATAAGGTTAATTAAAATAGTAATTGGTCCAGAAAACACAATACCAGCAGTTGAGAACACACAAGCCTTGTTGTACGACAAACAAAAATAAAATAGGTCCTTCTTCTACCATGGACAACTGCCTGTGACTGTTTCTTGCTCAAAGAACAGTCTTTGGTGCCAAACATGGTCAGTATTGTATGGCTAGGTTAGAGGTTGTAATGACTCCCTAGAGATGGGTGTTGGATAGTGTTGAGCGAACAGTAAAAAGTTCTAGTTCGATTAGAATCTCGAACTTTTGTGAGTTCGGTTTGAAGTTCTATTCGAACTCGAACTTCGAACCCCATTAAAGTCTATGGGAGAAAATGTTCTGGTTAATTTTTATACCTTTAGAGCCAAATTTTCTTCACGAAGTTGTTCCATGTATCCACTTTACTGTTATGGATGGTAATTCCAGCTTCTCCTCACCTGGATGGGTATAAAAATTAACCAGCTGCAAGGAAGAGCAGTGTCCACTAGGGCTGCCATTTCTGAGACTGATTCCCCAGCATTATCACCCAACTTGGCAATTTTGCTAGGGGTCTCAGGAGGAGAAGTGACCTTCCTTTTTCTGGTACCCATAGAACTCCCCCTAACTACATTAACCCAGCTACACGGCTCCTCCTGCTGTTCCCATACTCCACCCTCAACATTTAGCCCACTAACTGTTTGCTCAGTGAGAAGCAAACTCCTCTCATCATTGTCAATCATCCTCAGTGTTGCATTTTGCTCCTCTAGATCTAAAATACGAGCTACCAGAGTAGCAACATGCCCACATCTGTCACAGCGGTATTCACCCTGGACCTCATGCTCCAGTAGTGCATACATATGGCAGATTGTGAACTGGTAAAAATTACCAGTGATCTTGCCCATTATCCTGGTGCAAGAGCAATGAAGAATTATAAAAGAAAGGTTAATTAGATTAAAGTAATAAAGTTTGTTTACTTACCAGTTTTTCACTCCTGTTTTTTAACTCACACTCTGTGAACCAAGCTCCAAGAAGCTAAAGCTGTCAACGGCACCCGGGATTCCCAGCCAGTCTCCCACGCTGGTACTTGCCGGGCCTTAAGCTGTGTAGCATCTGCGATCTGACGAGGGCAGGCACATTCAGCTTAGAATGGCCGTTAACTTAGGCCTCGTTCACAAGGCTTATTTTGCCGCGGATTGGCGCCCTACTGCGCGCCAGATTTGCGCTGCAGTACGGCGCCAATCCGTCGGAGTCATTACGGTAATCCACTGCTCTCATAGAGAACAATGGATTCCGTCGCTCCTCCCCGCTCGGCGAATCCGCCGCGGGGGGAGAAAGTGACATGCACATTATTTACGGCGCGTACGCCCCCGCCCCGCCCCATATTAACGCCCGATTTGTGAGCGAAATACGGCGCACAAATCCGTCGGGAATAAGCCGTGTGAACACGGCCTAAGAGTGACAGAAAAATTTTAGAGGCTAAAATACTTTATTCCTTTCAATGGCTAACTGAAAAGATGAAGACAGCTTGCAAGTAGGGGTGGAGCTATAGGAGGTACAGTGGTAGCAGCTGCTATGGGGCCCAAAAGGAGGTTTGGAGACGGTGTGTTATACAATTACTGAACACCTCAGCGGTGACATTTTTGACACTTCTCTGTGCTCTGCACTGATTGGATAACCGGCAAAAGTGTAGAAAGCTGCTAAAAATTAAACTGAAAATGGCGTGTTGAAGTACAACTAGAACTTTACTCGAACGAACAGTAAAATGTTCGATTCGAGTTCTAAAAACTTCTCTAGTACAGTTCGATCAACACTCGTGATGGATCCTCTTGATCACTCACATACCCTTGTGTAAAACCTTACCAAAATCTAATAAACCCTGCAGTTTTCAGCATTTAACCCTTATACTGGTCTTTATTGCCGAGGATTTCCTGATCGCTCTCCTTGATGTAGTCATCTGCAGGGACAGCTGACATCCAGTCATGGTACCAGAGGAGCAGATGAGAAGCTAAGTCAAACACAAGAAAAGTAGCTGGATTTTTTTTATGTTAGCAAGGTTGGGACACGTGTCGAGGTCAAAACTGGGAATCTGTATATGAGAAAGCTCTCAGAGTGCTCTCAGGAACAACTACCAAAGATCAGGCTTCCTGTTGAGGAGGTGTCCCTTTAAGTAGCCACTTGAGAAAAGTGATAAGCAGGGAGGCAGATAGGAAGTATGCACTGGCCCTTTAAGTCAGAGAGTGGCAGGAGGAAGGCTTGAAGGAGCAGCTGCAGTGGGAAACAAACATGCCACATGGAGTGGCCGAGAGGTAAGTGGCAGCATGACAGATGTGTTACAAAGAAAAACAAAAACATGGCTCCTTTCTTCACTTGCGAGGGTGTGCTTCATATTGCAGTTCAACCATATCCACTACATGGAGCTGAACTGCAGTGCTTAACAGACACATGAATAGATATAGCATATTCTCTAGATGAAAGCAGCCATATTTTTTGATCATGGACATCAAATACACTAAATTCTCTGCCAAACAAACAAAGAACACTGGGGCAGATTTATCAAGGCAGTTGCGCCAGAATTCTGGCTCAATTTGCGCCAAAAACAAGCCTTTCGCCACATTTACTATGTGCTTTAGACAGTTTCTGGCGCTTCTGTGCCGCGTCCGGCAAAGGGGGCGTGACTTCGTTAAAGTGGGCGTGGTTTCTCTGAAAGGGGCCGTGGCTTAAATGCGACCAAAAAACGCCAGGATGTGCGACCAAATTCTGGCGTAAAAGTAAGCCAACTTAAAGATAGTACAAACTGAGACTAGATAGTTCTAACCTGCGCCAGATTTATCAACGCTATGATAAATTTGGAGCATGTTAAGACTGTCTAGTCTAAGTTTACACTGTCTAAAAGTAAGACACTATTGATAAATCTGCCCCACTGAGTCTGCTTGCCTGAGTCTTACTTCATTTTCCTGTCATCATTTCTATGTTAATTTGCGATGTTCTTGTGCTCTATTTAGCCTCCCTTCTCTGTAGCTGAGTCTGTAGCTGAGAAGCATAATTTTCCATGTCGCCCATTTTGTTTACTATGCAAGATATACCTGACACCAGAGTTTTGAGAGGATCGCACTTTCATGCGCACTTTACACTGATTTTAATTTGCTCAGTAAACTACAAATCCCAAGAGTCTTTGCTGAGCTTTGTCTGTCTTCCCTGCTCCCATCCTTAGTCTATTTACATACTCTCTAATTCCTCCCTCAGGTTAAAAAACTTGGGAGACAGAACAAAAGAGTTGTGGCTTCCAAGGCTGCCCTGAAATAGCCAAACCCCTTTGGTCACCTGATCTCCTGGACTAGACACAAAGCTGCTTCCTGTTTGTCCAGGAGCACAAAATTCCTGAGCTTCCTGTCATCAAACAGCTAATGACGAACTGCAGGAAGCCCACAGGAAATGTAAGAAAAGTAGATCACATAAGTGCCGAACTACAGGGGGAGATATTGTTTAGAGAATGATTTCTCAAACTGGAAAACTCATCTAAATCTTTGCTGGCAGCTCACCTGTCCCCTGATGTCTGCAGTGCGCGAACCGAGGAAATGACACACCGAAAGTTTATGAAAAAGACACGTAATAAAAAATTCTAACATAAATCCTGCTGCTGGGACAATCTGCACAGTTGCTGAGTGAACTGAGGGGTAGTGATCCCTAATGAACCCTTTTGTCCTCTTTATAATCTGAACCCGTACATTAAAATATGTCATCAGCCCTGAGTTTAAAGAATTGTTCTCACCATACTGTTTCATGAAGACTGCTCTTCACAGCCAGCTTCAAGCTCCCTCTTCGTGCTCATGTTGTGGGTGGTTCTATAGCAGTGATTGGCATCTCAGCTCTGCTATTCCTAGTTAAAGCTCTGTTCACATATGTGTCAGATGTTCTGTTCGCATGTACCATTTTTCCATTTCAGCAATGGACACCACAGAAGTAACTCAACAGACATCATTAGTGTCCATTGTTAGAGATGATTGAGCCCTAAAAAGTTTGAGTTCGAGTCAAACCTCGAACTTTGAGAAGTTCAGTTCAAAGTTCAGACCCCATTGAAGTCAATGGTAGATGTTCGGGTTAATTTCTATACCTATACAGGTGAGGAGAAGCTGTAATTACCATCCATAACAGTACACAAACACTAGGAGCATTATACGCCGGGCACGACACATTGAAATACACCCAAAAATTATATGCTGTGCACCTCCATAACACATAGGGGGACATGTATGAAAACTGTCTAGGTCTTAGACTTTTCTTGTTGCCCATAGCAACCAATCAGGGTCCCCCTTTCATTTCTTCAGAGATCTATATGAAATGAAAGGGGAATGCTTATTGGTTGCTATGGGCAACAAGAAAAGTCTTAGACCTAGACCGGTTTTATACGTGTCCCCCATAGCATATCATTGGTAGTGTATGCAATGTGCCTGTCGAGGCGCATTGCGCACAGAGGCGCATGACATATCATTACTAGTTTATAGGTGATAGGCGCATTACATAAACTACCAATGATATGGTATGTGCGCATTGGGCGACATGTATGAATCTCGCCACGTCGGAGCGCACGTTTTCGCCAGTTTTCCGGCAAAATTTGTGCCTCATGTATGTCGACGCCGGGGTGCGCTCATACATGCGGTGTAAAGTCCTCCGCGCCTCGTCAGTGTGTGCGGCACAGTGCGGGACTTAGGCGCAGTGCGGGACTGCGCCTAAGATTCGCCGTCTGAGGAGCTGCGCTCATACATGCGGGGAAAAGTTCACCGCGCCTCGCCAGAGTGTGGGGCGCAGTGCGGGACTTAGGCGCAGTGCGGGACTGCGCCGAACATGTATTCCGATTCAAGACAGGCTCAACCAATCAGCTCTTTTCTGCCTTTTTTACTGTATTTTGAACTGTCCCGCCTTTGAATTTGATTGGTCAATACTTCTCCATAGTTTTTAATGGGCCACTGTCGCTCCTATTCTGATTGGTTGGCTTTTGCCGACTAATGAGAAGAGCTTAAAGAATTTGAATTACTGCATTTCCCGGCAATTCTCTATATCGCAATTCCTGATGTAGCGCCGGTGACAAACGCATCGTTAGTGATTTGATTGATGTATGTTTATAGAAGGTTTCAGCTCTTTTTCAGAGAATATTTTACACCTAATAAAAATGATTTTTTTAATCATACTCCATGCCGCACTGCGCTGAGCACCGAGATTTCATTGCCCCCATCTCTCCATTGACTACAATGGGACAAGTAGCTCACGCTCTGATTGGCCGGGATAGCCAAGCCCCCGCTAGCTCAACCAATCAGCTCTTTTCTGCATTTTTACTGTATTTTGAACTGTCCCGCCTTTGAATTTGATTGGTCAATATTTCTCCATAGGTTATAATGGGTCACTGTCGCTCCTATTCTAATTGGCCAGGATTGCCAAGCCCCCGCTAGCTCAACCAATCAGCTCTTTTCTGCATTTTTACTGTATTTTGAACTGTCCCGCCTTTGAATTTGATTGGTCAATACTTCTCCATAGGTTTTAATGGGTCACTGTCGCTCCTATTCTGATTGGCTGGTTTTTGCCGACCAATGAGAAGAACTTAAAGAATTTGAATTACTGTATTTCCCGGCAATTTCCAAGATCCTAATTCCTGATGTTGCGCCGTTCTAGATTTTTGGAAAGTGATTTTTTTCTTTTCTTTTTTTTTTTAAGGTTTGAGCTCTTTTTCTGATAATGTTTTACACCTAATAAAAGCGATTTTTGGAATCATACTCCATGCCGCACGGCGCTGAGAGCCGAGATTTCTGTTGCGATCATACATGCCTTGGAGTTTTCTAAAGAGCCGCGTCCTGCCCCAGAGCGCCCACGGCGCGCCCATTACACGCCCCTTCATGTTAGGAGCATCTGAAAGTGGCGAAGGCTGCGCCTAACATCACATCCCTGCTTCTGACAGGCGTTTCGGGCCGGTGAGGCGCAGTATACGCCAGAAATCGGGCGAAAATCCCGTTCATACATGTCGCCCATTATGTTTACTATGCAAGATATACCTGACGCCAGAGTTTTGAGAGGATCGCACTTTCATGCGCACTTTACACTGATTTAATGCACCTAAAAACTATAAAAATAGCATGTTGAACGCGATGTAGAACACAAACATTTGCTCGAACGAACAGAAAAATGTTCAGTTCGGCTCGAGTTCTAAAAAATCGTGAAATTCGACTTGAACGTAACTTTTCTCTAATGGTTCAATCAACGCTATCCATTGTCAAATGGATCCTTTTGCATCCATTTGAACCTCTGTGATGGTGGCTGCCACGGAACCTCTGACGCAAATGTAAATCAAGCCTTAGTGTGTTAGAGGGACATTGGTGATAGAGGGGTTTTAACAACAGAGCACAAGACTACAGAGCTCTAAAGGGTTAAATTTTGTCAGTAAGGAAGGTAAACAACCTCCTCTGTTGCTGATAAGATACAGCAGAGAGTGACTTCACCATCCTGACCAGGGCTGCTAGAGCAGAGAAAAGTATAACCTAGGAACCCTTCTGTAAATAAGCAGGATATCAGAACTGCTCTGAAAGCAAAATCAGAACAGCAATGTATGTGTTAATAGTCTTTATTTACCTTTGCTGACATGTTTAATAGTAATTAGTTATTAAATGAATTCGTATACCTAATGGGTTTAATTAAATCAGTATGCATACAATATAATTGCATTGCCTTTAGGTTCCATTGATATGATGGGTTGGTGGGACATATATAAGAAGTGAGCTTCCTTAGAAATTATGAACCAGACTTACTCTGCTCAAAGTCTGTGCTTTCAATAATACATGACTTTCCTGGGTTGAGACCTTCTTATAATTACTACAAGAAAAATACACACTGTAATCTACCAGCACTTTAATGTGGGCTTTTAGCGATCTGGAATATGCTTTAGGTGTCACAGGTCACATAGCATTGAATAGATTTCATGGCACCCCAGATATAAGTTCTGTAATTGTAAGCATAACTCACCCTATAATAAAAGCACTAGCCTTAGGATAATAATGCTACGGTTATAACTAAGGTCAGTGAGTATCTACTTCTAGGTTCACATCAGAATATTGACAGAAATGCCAGCATATAAATGAACTTGGTAAATAGTGTGTGATTTGTATCCTGTGTCAAGTGACCATAAATTGTATCCTAACACTATAGTAAAATGGACCTCTGCATAACAGTATATTGGAGAATTTATAAATAACAGTTTTCTATTATGTTATTATTAGGAAACAAAGAGGTAATTCCAATATCATTAGTAAGTCATGGAAATGCGATTCCATTCAAGGAGTTTCAAATTGACTTAAAACAAATTTGTTAGGAAGTTTATGCTACCAAAGAGCAGCATATGATAGAATAAGAGATGCTGAGCCTTGTGACATATAGGGTTATTTGATTTGATGCTGAATTTCTTAATACAAATAGATTAAATCCTGCCAGGATTCCTAAAAGAGAAAGTAAAAGTCATGCGTACTCCACCCACATATAGTGATTGACAGTCTGCTCTGTATACTCACTGATACAGGAAAAACTATCAATCACTGTAAGTGGGCAGGATGAGCAGAACTTTCACTATCACTGAAGGAGTCCTGCCAGTTTTTATTTTTTATTCAGAAAGCCTGCTCTCAATCATATAAATCTATAACTCATTAGTATAGTCTAATGAGTCTAGGTAGTACTATGTAGGGATGCTAGGCAATCTCCCTTGTCTACAAGATTTCTGTTTAGCTGGACGGGCTAAACATGTACTTAGTTTACTTCTAGACACAAGAACCAAGGGACCAAGTGGAGATGTTATGAAACTCAGATGTGAGGGGAGCCAGTCCATACAGCATATGATGAGGAGGAGACAGTGTAGTGATGATTGCCTCGTTTGGAGAAGATGAAACAGTAGTAAACGTACATACAGCCTATCTGCAAAGCTGAAATCACAAAGGCTTTACTCGCAAGGAGGCACTTATACTTGGTGGTTTCAGGACATATGTACAACAAGGGCTGGGATGTTGTCACTTGTTGCATTTCTTCAAAAGCTCATGTGAGTTAAGGGGGTGTGCACAGGAGAAGGTAGATGATGATGGGTGCAGGTGTCAGATGTCAGGCTGGTGGTCACACCTGGGTAGCGGGTGTACATGGATGTCAGACCTACCAGTGTAGGATGGCTGGGAGTTGTAATGCACCGACGCCGGAATAATCACAAATAGTCTTCAGCTTTGGGATCTTGCAGACTTTAATCACAGGTGATTCTCAGCAGGTACAGACTAGACAATAAATCTATGGGCTTCAGTATTGTGACGCTCCTCTTTTTCTGCATCAGCTTTTCTAGCAATTTTCCAGACAATTCTTCAGGGTTTTCTCTCTACCCTAGACTCAGGCTTTTGCTGGCCCAAAGAGGAACATGGAAAACCCACGGAGGTGCCCTGATGATGGCAGACCTAAAATTGCTTTCTAACTGCATAAACATCCTACGGAGAGGCAGGAATGCAGAGAAAGACAGGCAAAAAGCATGGAGCAGAGTAGAGGAAATGTGAGGAAACTCCAGCCTGCAGGGCAGAGGTCAAGCCTAAGGGCTACTTGCTCTCCTTGGGAGGCTCCTTTTCCTCAGCTTTACTTCCTCTCTCCCAGGACAGATCCCAAAGCTCCCCTACAATATCTCAACTTCTACCACTTTCCCAGGGCAGTTCCCATAACTCCTTACTATTCTCTAGACACACAATATGCAAATAATATATAGTACACTTCACATACATAATATACACATGTACAACACTTATTTGTGTGCATTTTTTTCTTTTTCTTCAAACTATAGTGAGCAGATGTCAGGTGAAAGCTAGTAGGGAAATAAGAAACGCACTAGAGACATTGTTTTCTTCTTTGTTTTTTCAGGCAGTTTGTTACCACAGACCATGCGTTGCATTCTTTATGCAGTTTTTGAAATGATCACATGATTCGTGATTGGAAAAAATGCTCAGGAAAAAAAAAATCTAATAAACATATGGCTCAATACACACTTTTTTATATATAACATGTATTTTTGTTTAAAAAAAAACGCAATGCAAAATATAAGTGACCAAATGTTTCTATCGTAGGGGCTAAAGACTAAGCAGGCTGGCGGCTCTGATGTTCACATTCCATTTTGGTCTCTAATGACTGCTTGCATTTATAGTCTCTAGCTGCTCTCACTGGACACTTGAGTAGGGTTATCACTACTGCTCACTCTCTCTGTACCTTGACCCCAGTGGCCGTCTCATTACATAGTCAAGCTGTCTAGAGGAAAAGCATGGCATGCAGCTTCATCCACAATCTAATCAGCAGGTCCTTACAGGTTATGACGGATCAGTGATCGCTCCGCACAACAGCTCATGTCTTTACAGTCACTGCTGTCTCCTATTCTGTAGCCACTTGTCACAAAGGCTGAAGTGCTCCGGTTTTACAATGTCGGCCATGTAACAAAGCTTTTACGTGACCTCTTGTACTCTGACATCATACTGGTAACCCCACCAATGCCAGCCACTGACAGTCTACTAGAGGCTTCCTGTGCTAGCCTGTACTGTGCAATCACCAGCAAAATGGCTACGATAAATACAAGATATCTACATTTTGTACATAATAAACATACCATTATCATTTCATTTGACATAATACCCTTCACTGACAGTCAAATGCAAGACAAATACTCTTAATAGGGAGCACATTTCACAGTTTGTCAACAGGATATTCACAATTTGTCATATTCCATGTTTCACCCTCCTTACAGGTTTTATAACAATAGCATTATATGTGGTTGACGCAGGAATCCAATTACTTATTCCAACAGCACAGAAATGTAATATATTATGACATACAGAGATATCTTACAGTAGAAATTAGCACAGATTTACGGTGGGGTGAAAAAGTCTTCCTACCTCTTGAACTGTTTCTTATTTTTAAATGTTATAGTCATAAACTTAAAATTATTTTAATATTTTTTTTGACAATGCAACACAAAGTAGCAAGTGTTTGTGAAGTGCAAAGAAAATGATATGTGCGTTCCCTAATTTTTACAAATGAAAAAAATGAAACGTGGAGTGCATATGTATTCAGCCCTCTGTATAAAATCCCACTAAAAGCCCACTAAATAAAATCCATTGTGACCAGATGCCTGTAGAAGTCACCAAATTAGTAAATAGAGTAAATATGTATGTATAAAAACAGCTTTCTTGTGAAGGCCTTAGAGGTTTGTTAGAGAACATTAGTGAGCAAACAGCATCATGAAAACCAAGACACACATCAGACAGCTTAGGGATAAAGTTGTGGCAAAGTATATTGCAGGATTAGGTTGTAAAAAAAAAAATAGCCTATGCTCTGAACATCTCACAGAGCACTGTTCTTTCCCTCATTCGTAAATGGAAAGCGTAAGTCACAACTGCTAACTCAGCAAGGCATGGCTGCCCACCTAAACCAACAGCACAGACAAGAAGAGCACTAATTAGAGAAGCAGCCAAGAGGCGCAGGGTCACTCTGGAGGAGCTTCAAAGATGCACAGCTCAGATGAAAAGTCCAACTTTCTGTGAAAAGTACAACTATTAGTTGTGTATTCTACAAATCTGTGGCAAGAAGAAAGCATTTTTCCAAAGCCATAAGAAATTCCATTTACAGTTTTTATGTAGGGGACACAGCAAGCATCTGGAAGAAGGTAGGAGGCCAAAATTTATTTTTTTGGCTTAAATGACAAACACTATGGGCGGCATGTATGAACGTTGGCACTGACAGGCCAGTTCTAAATCGCTTTATAGCAGTATAGAATGCATCAGAATGTATGACCCTGTTCTTCTGCAGGTCACACATACAGGGCAGTGGAGAGCCAATACCACAAGTCTGGCTCAGGCATCACCTTTACCCTAGTCTGGCTGTTCTTCTGCATGTCATACATACAGGGCAGTGTAGAGCCAATACCACCAGTCTGGGTCAGGCACCACCTGTACCCTGGTCTGGCTGTTCTTCTGCAGGTCATACATACAGGGCAGTGTAGAGCCAATACCACAAGTCTGGCTCAGACACCACCTTTACCCTGGTCTGGCTGTTCTTCTGCAGGTCATACATACAGGGCAGTGTAGAGCCAATACCACAAGTCTGGCTCAGGCACCACCTTTACCCTGGTCTGGCTGTACCTTCTGCAGGTCATACATACAGGGCAGTGTAGAGCCAATACCACAAGTCTGGCTCAGGCACCACCTTTACCCTGGTCTGGCTGTACTTCTGCAGGTCATACATACAGGGCAGTGTAGAGCCAATACCACAAGTCTGGCTCAGGCACCACCTTTACCCTGGTCTGGCTGTTCTTCTGCAGGTCATACATACAGGGCAGTGTAGAGCCAATACCACAAGTCTGGCTCAGACACCACCTTTACCCTGGTCTGACTGTTCTAACTGTTCTGCGCCTAGATTTGGTGTCAAAGAATCATAAATGTGTCTACTGCTATGAATGTGATGCGACGCCCCCAGAACGCCCCAAAGCTACAATGGAATGATTTAAAGGGAACCTGTCATATAGCTAACCTTTGTAGAGAGACAACCCCTTTAAGAGTGACAAGTATGAAGGGGGCATCAGTTTTCTGCCCCTGCTTTGAGCCAAAAAACCTGTTGTAGCCCCATCTGACAGATGAATGAACTGTCCTATGCCAAAATCTGGTGCATTTTTGTATGTGCCAATTCTATGGGAGTGTCATGAAAATTGTGGTGCAAAACTGTTGTACCAATCCATATCAATTTCATGGTGGCAAGACTGAGAGAAATTTTGGCACATACACTCTATGTGCCAATTTTTGGCGCATAAATATGTCTTGCAACAGCACACATTTATAAAGTGCTACAAGACACTTTCATACATACTGACTAATGCTACACCAACTTACTAAAAAGTATGACTGTCGAAGTGGCGCCACTTTTTATACATGTCCCCATTATTGCTCTCAACTGCACCTCACAGAGTCAGAGACACAGCACTGGAAAGAGCATATCTGTCACCAGCGTGTGCTGTCTCTGTAAGAGTGGCATAATATATGTGACAGGTTCCCTTTAAATCAAAGCATATTCATGTGTTAAAATGGCCCAGTCAAAGTCCAGACCTAAATCCCACTGAGATTCTGTGGCAGGATTTGAAAATTGCTGTTCACAGATGTTCACCAAACAGTCTGACTGATCTATAGCTATTTTGCACAGATACATGGGCAAATATTCCAGCCTCTAGATGTGTAGTGCTAAGAGATTTATTGACCATCCGAAATCCATATTGTCAGTATCTCTTTAAGAATAATGGATCTTAAGCTGTAAATTTCCTAGCTTCTTGTAGATGTGTACTGAGAATCAGTGCATATTGACATAGAGGTTTGTTATCAGGGTCTCTCACATGACTTTATTGTGGGAGAGTTGTACCGAGTAGCCACATAGCTCTGTGCTGGTGTAAATAATTACTACCCAGCGATGTTTGGGGAGAAATCATGGGAATCCAGGTGTTCATAGTTCAGGGTTGTTCAGCATCAAGTCATGGTTTTTTTCCAGTGCCAGGATATCCTTTTAAGAACTGGCAATTAGAAGGAGGGAGGCCTTATACTGGAAAAGTACTGATCTGTCAGCTTGCGTAACACTTGGTTACACAGGCATTTGTTTCAAGGAAGATATAAGCTGAGAAAGTTTGCTGCAAAGTTAGAAGTAGCTGTACCTGTGGACTATAGAGGGACGCCTCGCCGCCACAGTGTGGATCCCAGGTAGAGCTCTCTATCTTCGCTGGCCCCTTCTCCCAGCTGATGTTACAGATAGATGATGCTGATAAGATGCCTGGTGAAGCTTGGACCTGTATATGGGGGCACCTGTGCATGGTGTCAATCTCAGGATTATCTCTCTATCTTCGCTGGTCTGTGTTACCAGCTGATGCCGATAGATGATGCTTATAAGATGCCTGATGAAGCTTTGACCCATATATAGATGTGATGTAAGTATGTGTAATCAATATTATGCGTGCTTTGCCTTTGTAACCAATATTAAGCGTGCCTTGCCTTTATAATCTATATTATGAAAAGTATATACAATATCACACTATCTTCTTGTAGTTTTATGTAATCATTGAGTTACTCATATAATAAAGTAAATACTGCATTGGATGTTGCCTTCTTTATAGCCGTATCGGACCCATACAAATAGTTGGCAAAACACATACCCCAACAGACTTTCAGCTGTCATTGCAGCTAAGGGTGGTCCTACATAGTATTGATTTAGGGCAGCTGAATATATATGCATGCCACACTTTTCAGTTTTTTAATTTGCAAAACTGCGTGTTTGCCCTGCGCCTGTCGAGTTGACAGGCGCAGTAATCAGTGACTGTGTTTGAAGCATTGTGGATTATAGACACACTAATTAATTACTCACTTTCCAAACAGTTTAGGTAAGTGAAAAAAGCTTGAATGGCATGTAAACCCTCACACCGACCAATTTATTGGTTCCTCTCCTCAAGGAGAGATTTTTCCCCTTTCGAAGCCACGCTTGCCTCTCACCCAGCCAACCAGTAAGTTCTACACTGCACTGACGAGGGGCAAATACCCCAAAACAGCTGTCTGTAGTTGAACTTAACTGATTTGACTCAAATCCCTTTCATATTGCTAGGATCCTGCGAGCTACATGTGAACTGAGGATAACTACATCCAATAGAGTGCGCTGTGGAGCTCCTCAGCTCTTTTCCCAGAAGCCTTTGCTTTATGTACAACAGTCACTGAGATCTGAATGGCATGTAAACCCTCACACCGACCAATTTATTGGTTCCTCTCCTCAAGGAGAGATTTTTCCCCCTTGCTGGTAATAAAGGCAATTTAATTGGAGCGCACCAAAACTGCACCTTTTGGAAGCTCCCTACTTTGCAGTATCCATTAGTTTACCTTTTTAACAGTACCCCAACAAATAACACAGATGTGGTATAAAACGCTGTGCAAATGCTCCCCAAAAGCCTGCCCAGACCCCAGGCTCTGTGGTTCCTTTCTGTTACCGCACTACTGATCCGAGCACACAACCGGTAGGCCCACAACACTATCACACCGCATACCTTCAACCTAGGTGCCTTTGCCTCCAGCACCTTATATCAGATAGATTCTATACAATGTAATGAAGGTTGTGGAACCACAAGAAGCTTACAGGTACAAATACTTGGCACGGTCTTAGCGCAGCCTTGAAGTGGCCAAGGAACTGCATGTGGCACATTGCACTCATGATCTTAATTTGCTTTGTAAGTGGCTGCATAAATTTGCAGGTCAATACCGGAAAAACTACTCGACCATTAAGACCGATAATATTAATTATTATATCAAAAGGCACATAGGAATTTTTGAAAAAGCATTTCTGCTACCTAGGATACATGAAAACATTTTTGAGGTTCCTAGTTCACAGCCCTGATCAAAACTGCTTAAGCCCACCTCCCAATCTTCAAGGGGACCTCAAATGCAGGTGGGTTCCTACACCAACCTTTCCTCTTTTTCATGTATCCTAGATAGCAGAAATGCTTTTTAAAAAATTCCTATATGCCTTTTGATAGTTCTTTTAGTTGATAGTGTGCTACTGATATTGGAATGTGTATTTCTACTTTTAGGGCGACATGTTTTCTGGCGTATACTGCGCCTCACTGTGCAGGCTCCACTGTCGGATGCAGGAATGCGCGTTTCGCAAACTTCCCATTTAAGGGGCCCAA
>JAODAL010018316.1:0-75116 GCA_025379985.1 Phyllomedusa bahiana
AAACCCCAAAAACGAAAGAAGAAGGGAAAGCAGTCTCTGAGACAAGCTGTGACACCCCCAAAAATCGCTGTATAAAAATGAGTTTTTTAAGTTTTCAGCTATCTTTAAGCAGCCGCGGCAGCCCCTTTCCCTACTCAGTACAGTGAGAGCGGTATGAGTTTCCTAGCGTCGCGCCCGGACTTATATGTGCGGTGACGTCACAGAACCCCGCCGGTCTCTGTTTTGGCTTCATCCTGCAATGTCATGCAAGCTATGCCCTTCTTCCTCCCAGAGTTTTTTTGCCCATTTTACGCCATGTGCCGCAGCCATTTATCAATCAAAAACACACTTCGTTCACGCGAAGTACCCCAACGTTCGACTTCGTTCCGAACTGAAGTTTTCCTGAAATTCTAAACGAATTCCACTTCGTTAGAATCAATTCGCCCATCTCTAGTTACGACCAATGCGTATTTCTATGTTGACTGTTAAAGGGGTTTTATACCTCTACATACCTATTTTAAAAATGCTGTATAATAAACCCTGCACAAGTGTCCTGTGCCAGGTGGAGCATTTGCTCAGTTGATTTGTGATATCCCATTTCCCACTGAAACCTCTGACTTTGCCCATTTATCACCTTAGGTGATATAGCATTTATCAAATGCATCACGTTAATAGTTTACATGGGGTCATCTCCACAACCCAATTATGGGGTGCTATTGTCACTGTGGACCTATTAGGCCCTTCATGCAGGACCACACTTGGGGCGACATGTATGAATCTCGCCGGTGGTGCGCTCATACATGCGGTGTAAAGTCAACTGCGCCTCGCCAGTGTGTGAGGGGCAGTGCGGGACTTAGGAGCAGTGCGGGACTGCGCCTAATATTCGCCATCCGAGGAGGTGCGCTCATACATGCGGTGTAAAGTCCACCGCGCCTCGCCATTTTTATTTCTTTATTTTCGTTGCACCCATACTATTGATCAGTGGCTAACGAAAATAAAGAAATAAAAATGAATTTATTAAATTAATATTTTTTTTTCGTTACCCCCATATTTTTTTTTCATTTTATATTACAGATCGGTTACAACTTCGGGAGTTTTTTTCATTTTATTCGGGCATGTACAGTTTTATTATGGATTGCATTAGAAAACCCATAAGAGCGTCGCTCGCTCTCCCATTGGTCCAAATAACCGCGCCTCTTTTAACTTAGCCAATAGCAAACAGAGCTCGCTCTGCATTTCGGTTCCCCATCGAACTCTATGAGAAGGTAGCTCAGCCGCTGATTGGCTCAGCTGGACGAGCCACAGTACTAGAATATTTCACATAGACAGTAATAACTTTTAGGGCGCCCTTCTATCGCGCCCTTCTTTCTCCACTCAAAATAGACGCACTACATATGATAGGTGGATTCATATCTGCCGCCTGGGCTCAACCAATCAGCTCTTTTCTGCGTTTTTTACTGTATTTTGAACTGTCCCGCCTTTGCATTTGATTGGTCAATACTCCTTCATAGGTTATAATGGTTCACTGTCGCTCCTATTCTGATTGGTTGGTTTATGCCGACCAATGAGAAGAGCTTAAAGAATTTGAATTACTGTATTTCCCGGCAATTTCGAATATCCCAATTCCTGATGTAGCGCCGGTCTCGGCGACAAACGCGTTGTTAGGGATTTGATTGATTTATGTTTATAGAAGGTTTCAGCTCTTTTTCAGATAATATTTTACACTTAATAAAAACGATTTTTTAAATCATACTCCATGCCGCACGGCGCTGAGAGCCGAGATTTCATTGCCCCGATCTCTCCATAGACTACAATGGGACAAGTAGCTCGCGCTCTGATTGGCTGAGATAGCCAAGCCCCCGCTACTTCAACCAATCAGCTCTTTTCTGCATTTTTACTGTATTTTGAACTGTCCCGCCTTTGAATTTGATTGGTCAATACTTCTCCATAGGTTATAATAGGTCCCTGTCGCTCCTATTCTGATTGGCCAGGATAGCCCAGCCCCGCTAGCTCACCCAATCAGCTCTTTTCTGCATTTTTACTGTATTTTGAACTGTCTCGCCTTTGAATTTGATTGGTCAATATTTCTCCATAGGTTATAAGCGGTCCATGTCGCTCCTATTCTGATTGGCTAGTTTCTGCTGACCAATGAGAAGTGCTTTCAGAATTTGAATTACTGTATTTACCGGCAATTTCCAAGATCCTAATTCCTGATGTTGCGGCGTTCTAGATTTTTGGAAAGTGATTTTTTTTATTTTTTTTATTTTTTTTTTTTTTAAGTTTTGAGCTCTTTTTCTGAAAATGTCTTACACCTAATAAAGGCGATTTTTTGGGAATCATACTCCATGCCTCACGGAGCTGAGAGCTGAGATGGATTTCTTTTGCAATCTTCTATATGTTTCCTCTCATGTTACGTTCTCGCTTCATTTTGCCTCCTCCGGCTCATTTAGACCAGAATCAAACAGGTCTGCCTGTCAGAGCTGGCAAGCACTGCAATGCACCGCACTATGCCGACCCGCAATCATGCATGCCTTGGAGTTTTCGAACGTGCCGCGTCCCGCCCCAGAACGCCCACACTGCGCCCATTACACGCCCCTTAATGTGAGGCGCAGCCGAAAGTGGCGAAGGCTGCGCCTAACATCGCATCCCTGCATCTGACAGGGGATTCGAGTCAGTGAGGCGCAGAATACGCCAGAAATCGGGCGCAAATCTCGATCATACATGTCGCCCTTGGTTCTCAGTTCCAGCTGTCTAACCAATGGTTACTTCCTCAGCGCTCTGACATATACAGTAAGTTTTCCTGCCAAATTATTACCTAGCTTCACACAAGCCTATACCATGTCTCCCAGCCTCCAATCCATCACCACCTCATCAGCCTTTGTTCCTGTTGCCTATCATGCAGAGAGGAAAGCTAGAGCTTTGATATCCAACCCAGGCCTACTTCTCAACACACAGGCCAGTGTCTCTCCCAGCATCATCTTCCAATTCCTCCAATGAGTTGTTGCCAAGATCCTAGGTTTTGAATACTTTTCAAAGATCCTCCCACTAAGCATAGTATTAAACTGCATTGGCGTCATCACATCTGTCTATCTGCAAATATAGCTAATACCAGAGCATTCCACTATCTTGTAGAAAAATGAGATACGCCATTCATACAGGAACACCATGCTGAGTTACAGCCTATAGCGCCCATAATATTCAAATGGCAGGCTTCCCAGCACTTAGAAGGTGTCCTGCACAAAATACTTGTACCCTAAGCTCCCAAGTGTTTTAGGGCAAAAAATATAATAACATGCTGGAAAAATATGAGGTATTAGTTGATACGGTAGCTACAGTATGCAAGCTTGCAAGCCCCGGCAAGGCTCCTCATTTCTTGCAAGTACCTGCAATATTAAAAATAAAACCACAAAAAAAAAAAATGGGACATAAATTACCAAGGAAAACTACAAAGCTACACTTACTGCTCAATGGCTGAAAGATATACTGAGTCCCATCAGCAGGCATCTCTGGCCCAAATGCTGCATGGGAAAGATATGCAGGTGCTGGATATTAATGAGCAAATGCTCTAGGTACTAATTCACACCAGCATGCAGAAAGCCACAGTATAACACATAGGGAGAATGCCATAGATAAGGCGATGCAAAGGGTAACGCCATTCATACAGGAACACCATGCTGAGTTACAGCCTATAGCGCCCATAATATTCAAATGGGCAGGCTTCCCAGCACTTAGAAGGTGTCCTGCACAAAATACCTGTACCCTAAGCTCCCAAGTGTTTTAAGGCAAAAAAATGTAATAACATGCTGGAAAAATATGAGGTATTAGTTGACACGGTAGCTACAGTATGCAAGCTTGCACGCCCCGGCAAGGCTCCTCATTTTTTTTTCTTTTTTTTTTGTGGTTTTATTTTTATTTAGAAAAATGGGATAAAATCACAAAAGACAAAAAAAAAAGATATTACTTAGAAGTCTTGATCATGCTCTTATAACCATTTTGGAAGCTACTAGCCATGTGACATGTTGCATTGTCTTGCTGGAAGATTCAATTTGCCCCATGGAAGACAATAAGCATGTATGGGGTGTATTTGATCTGCAAGAATGGATTCATACCTAAATTGGTTGAGAGTGCCTTCCATGTGGAAGAGTGGCCCAGAGAATGCCACAAAAACATTCCCCAGACCATTATACTACCATCTCTAGCTTCTGCTCTTGCAGCAATGGTTGGAGGGTGTTTGTTCTCTGATGTTTCTCACCTGACATGCCAACCTCTATCTCTTGGATGAGGCAAACAACAGGACTCATCAGAGAAGACAACCCCTTGACATTCAGTGGGGGTTCAATTCTTTTACTGCCATCAAAATTGAAGTCTTTTCTGCCAATGCAACTTCATTAGCAGAGCTGCAGCGACATTCATTTGCTTTGGAGACCCATATGCAGTCGGGTTCACTGAATGGTTGTTTTTAGACAGACATAGTAGCCCTTAATGGAAAAAAAAGTCAAGTCTCTACAAAAAATATCCCAAAGATAAATACAAAGGGAAAAAGATAATTCAATAATACTTACTCTTGGATAATACTCACCCATCTCATAAATTATGCTCATCCAGTGGTATTCCACTCAGAATTGACCAAGCTTCTCAGTGGGTAACCAAAATCCATGATAGCATTAGTGTAGTAATAGTGCCTATTTTTTTATACGGTAGTGTGCCTGTGTGCTCTCAGTGAATGGTCATCCTCTCAAGTATCCCCAAACAACTAGAGTGGAGTCCTTCTCAAATAAAGGTAGAAGTCTCACCCATTATACATCAGCTCCAATCACAGAGTTTATCTAAATTTTCAATCTCCAATCACAGACCACCAATCAGATCCCAGACTGGGAACATCACAACCGTATAACACTATCAATAATCAGAAAAAGTGAAATGGAGCTTATTACCTGTTTGTGCTCACCGTAGTATACACCGTTGTAGGAAATCTTCAGTTTCTTGGCAATTTGTCGCATGCAATAGCCTTCATCTCTCAGAACAAGAATAGACTGTCGAGTTTCACATGAAAGTTCTCCTTTTCCGTCCATTTTGTGAGTTTAATCGAACCAACAAATGTAATGCTCCAGATTCTCAACTAGCTCAAATGAAGGTCAGTTTTATAGCTTCTCTAATCAGCAAAACTGTTCTCAGCTGTGCTAGCATACTTGCACAAGGGTTTTCAAGGGTGTTCAAAATATCCAATAGCCTTCTTACACAGTTAGCAAACACAATGTACCATTAGAAAACTGGAGTGATGGTTGTTGGAAATGGGCCTCTATACACCTATGTAGATATTGCATTAACAACTAGACGTTTGCAGCTAGAATAGTCAGTTACCACATTAACAATGTATAGAGTGTATTTCTGATTCATTTAATGTTAGGTTCATTGAAAAAAACTGTGCTTTTCTTTAAAAAATAAGGAAATTTCTGAGTGAACCCAAACTTTCGAATGGTAGTGTGATTCACGATGTGTCTTGCCCACATAATTCAGTGGGCAAGGACAAGTCGTGAGATACACCACTCCACTTGACAAACAATAAAGTGCTTAATGGGATATCTTTCTCCCGTGGTCACACTCGTAAATTCCTTACAATTCAGTACAAACTTGCAAAAGTTGCAGGACCAACATCTAAAGCATTCTGGTGGTCTTCAGCTAAGCCAGCATTCATCCCTAGGTACAGAAATGGCTCTGTACAAGCCTATTATATCAAAACATAACAGTTACGTGTTTTTTTACTTTTGCGCACCCAGCACTGTTCATTGACGCAGCATCTACGTAAATCTTAAAACAGCAATTCTATATTCACCACAGGTGAATTGAAAGGTGCAAAAAATACAGTTTATTATATCAAAACATAACAGTTACTTGTTTTTTGACTTTTGCGCACCCAGCACTGTTCATTGACGCAGCATCTACGTAAATCTTAAAACAGCAATTCTATATTCACCACAGGTGAATTGAAAGGTGCAAAAAATACAGTTTATTATATCAAAACATAACAGTTACGTGTTTTTTGACTTTTGCGCACCCATCACTGTTCATTGACGCAGCATCTACGTAAATCTTAAAACAGCAATTCTATATTCACCACAGGTGAATTGAAAGGTGCAAAAATACAGTTTATTATATCAAAACATAACAGTTACGTGTTTTTTGACTTTTGCGCACCCAGCACTGTTCATTGACGCAGCATCTACGTAAATCTTAAAACAGCAATTCTATATTCACCACAGGTGAATTGAAAGGTGCAAAAAATACCGTTTATTATATCAAAACATAACAGTTACGTGTTTTTTGACTTTTGCGCACCCATCACTGTTCATTGACGCAGCATCTACGTAAATCTTAAAACAGCAATTCTATATTCACCACAGGTGAATTGAAAGGTGCAAAAAATACCGTTTATTATATCAAAACATAACAATTACGTGTTTTTTGACTTTTGCGCACCCAGCACTGTTCATTGACGCAGCATCTACGTAAATCTTAAAACAGCAATTCTATATTCACCACAGGTGAATTGAAAGGTGCAAAAAATAACGTTTATTATATCAAAACATAACAGTTACGTGTTTTTTGACTTTTGCGCACCCAGCACTGTTCATTGACGCAGCATCTACGTAAATCTTAAAACAGCAATTCTATATTCACCACAGGTAAATTGAAAGGTGCAAAAAATACAGTTTATTATATCAAAACATAACAGATACGTGTTTTTTGGACTTTTGCCCAGTCCAGATTTGTTGATAGACACCTTGCAGTTAAATTTGAATCCAGCAATTTTGTTTTGATTAGAGGGATTTGAGAATAGCTGTGATTTGCCGTCTTTTAATAAGAGACTTTCCAAAACTATTCCATACCTTCTCAAATTTTTATATTTCTGAACATGGAGCGAAATGCAGGTGGTAAGCGAGCAAAGAGGGGGGTAGCACATGGAGGTAGAGGTACGAGAGAAGGTGCTCCTTCCAGTGCTGGCGACAACACGCATGCCAGCGGATCGTCAGTTGCAGGACCGTCATACCTGTGAATCTAAGTAACGAACATCGTCGCCAATCTGTCCTTCAGTGGTTAATGCAACCTGCATCTAGCAGTCTTACCTCCTCGTCCTCGCAGTCACGGCCACAAATGTCATCATCAGCATCATCAGCATCTGTCCAACATGAAGCAGCCCAAATGTCAACTCGTGTACCCACCACTGTGGATAATCCATTTTCTGAAGACCTCTTTGAGGACAAAATGCGGTTGGGGTCAGAAGGCATGTTAAAAGATCAAGAGGCCAAAAAGGATGATTTTCTCTGCTCTGACGCCCAGTTACTGATGCCATCAGAGGAGGTGAAGGAAGCCGGTCAATCGGCAAAAATCCCGGGCGGTCGGCAACGCCTTGCAGTGCCCCTTGCTTGTAGCCCGCAGCTTCTGGATGCAGAAAGTCAGGACGACCAAGTCACCTGTGTTGATGATGATGATGATGATGACGACATTGCGGATCCATCCTGGTCTTTTCCGCAGAATTTGCTTGCGAGCGCTTCATCAGTGGACGAGGAGGAAGACGATGGGGTAGTGTCAATACGGGTCCCGCCACAAAAAGGGAGAGGGCGGTCGCAGAAGTCCGCTGATATGATTCCGCCAGCCACGGTCAGCGCAAACCCCGCTCCTCGCTTATCGCCGTCAAAAAGGTCCAGGACCTCTCAAGCCTGGGCCTTCTTTGAGCAAGCCTCTGATTCACCCAGCGATGTCATATGCCGCCTTTGCCGTAAACGCATAAGTAGAGGCAAGAACCTTAAGTGGTTAACCACCACCAACATGTCTAGTCACATGCAGCGAATGCATGAGTTGAAATGGAGGGAACACTTGGCCAAAAAAGGCCAGACCGATGCCGGGCCTCCAACCACTGTCACACCCTCTGTCTCCGCCTCCTCCTCCTCCGCCACCACCAAGCGTTCCTCAGCTGCCCATGTCTCTCAGAGTCATGATCAGGGATCAGCCTCCGCTTCAGCCTCCACCGTCGCCCGAGTACCACCAGCACCACCAGAGACCCATCCTACCCCTTCTCCTTCCGCCAGTTTGACAACCTGCACGCCGTACAGCGGCCAGTCTAGCAGCCAGCCTTCTGTCTTCCAGGTTTGGGAGCAGAAGAAACACTTTAACCCAAACCATCCCAAAGCCAAAAGCCTGAATGTCGGCATTGGTCTACCACTATTTGACTGTCCTTTTGTACCAGTGGACACAGAGATCCTGCGGACATTATCTTAGGACTCTGCCTTTCATCACTCTATGTACCATATCATCGGGGTCGTGAGTTTATCATAACTGCTATATGTGGCATATTTTTGAGTTTTTCTGTACATTTTCTTTTCCCTGATGAACCTCAGATATTCTTGAGGGGAAACGCGTCGGAAGGTATTGGATGTTCAGGGTTGGACCTCCAATATATTGTTGTGTATGGAATTGCATCTAGCATACCTTTTTCTCCTGTAGGATTACAGGGGCTATTGTGTCCGGTATACACCCGGCTTTTTTTTTCATCCAGCATCTATTGCCTTATGATGTTTGATGGGACTGATCATATCTTGCATTTGGGATGTATTTGATACCTATGGTTGTACCTCAAGCAATTTTTTATGTATGGTTACTGTATCCAGTATACTTTTTGCATCTGTAGGATTACAGGGGCTATTGTGTCTGTGATACACCTTACATTCTTTCATCCAGCATCTATTGTCCTATGATGATTGATGGGATTGAGTATATCTAACATCTAACACTATAAGATTATATTATCTTTCTAATTAGTACTTTTTTGCTTATTTGTAGGTGAGGTGTAGAAGGAAACGTTTTGGGACCCCTTTCGGGCGACTTCTCCACAATTTTGGGTTAGGCATTTTTTAAGTGGGGGGAAGTCTTTTTGGTGGTTGTATATATTTTGTTTTCAAAAGATATTAATAAAATTTAAATTTTTAGTAAATTTTTCCAGGATTTATACCATTTCGGGTTTGGTGTTTTGAAAATAATTTGGTAAACCGGGTTTATTTACCCCAATAGATTTTCCCGTCTACTTTTTAAAAGGGGAAATTTTTTGGGGTTTGTTTTTTTCCAGGTTTGGGGAGCAGAAAAAACATTTTAAAACCCAAACCATCCCAAAGCCAAAACCCTGAAGTAGGCTTTGCCAGGCTTTGGGCCTTTGGAAATTTGTTTTTCCGTCTGGGGGACACAGATGGTTCCGCATGTCAGGCCCTCGCTTCCCCCCCAATACCGATGCCGAGCAGGCATTTTCTTTGCCAGAAAAGCCGCCCGCCCTGGCACCACGTGTCATCAAAATTTCAACGTTTTTGTCTGCATCTGGCCCGGGAAAAGCCCATCTCCCCACCGCCCAAAAGGACTAGAAAAAGGGCCCAAAGGCCTATATCTCGTGACAGCTACTGGTGAGCTGGTGAGTCCGGGGGTGACGGGGCTCTCAGCCGGCGCACCCGCTCTTCAAACCGCAGGATGGTGCGAGCTCTTTCCCCCAAGTCCCTGGGGGCATCACTCCCCGAGACCCCCAGCCGTGTTGAAAAAAACTCCTTTTGGAGACCGTCCACAAAAAGGGTCGGAGCGGGGGACGCTCTAAAACGAGACCAAGCGCTGGCGGGTGACAAAAACCTTTCCCAGGCAAGGTGGGGTGCGATAAGGGGCAAACCGCTGGCCAAACCCTTAAGATGGGTAGCGGAGCCATCCCTTGCCTGGCACATGTCATAACCTTGTCGTCCGAAATTCAAAGAAAAACCCGGGTCGGACGCCTCTGAAAAAGGGGCTCGGTCTATTCGCACTTCTGCTTCGCCACTGTTTTCGCCCCCGGGCGCGTTGCAGCTCACTCGGCCTCCCCTCAACCTTTCCATTTTGGACGTGGCAACATGCTGAATCCACCCTCCCACGCTCCAGCGTTGTGGCAGCACGCAATGCATTACGATACGAAGTGACACATGCCTAAAAGCACGACGGACCCGGGGTTTTGAACCACCGAAAAGGGAGGGGGGTAAAAGCCGCACCATCCTTTGCCATTTTGAAGAAGCCCCCCAAAATGGCATGCGGACAATGCCCTTGTCAAAAGAGCTTTTGGGGTATCTAGTTCTGGAACGATCTTTGGGACACTCTGAAACAACAGGTCCCCCCAGCGACGAGGAGGGACGGACACAAGGGGACAAGGACCTTTCTCCCGTCAAATCCACGGGGCCCGACAGTTTCAACAATTTCACTCTTCTTTGGGCATGGTGGGGGCCCAGAGCTAGTTCAATGGCGCCACTCTCAGGGTGCATCATCTAGGCAATCAGGGCTTGTTAAAGCGGGGCCAGCAGCGGAGGAGGAGGAGGAGGAGGTTTTAACCTAGACACCGGTTACCGGACGTCCCTGCCTTTGGAAAAGGGGTTTGGCGCAAAATTTTGAGGGGGAGGAGTAAATGGGGAAGATCATTTGCTAGTGCCCCCCCACCCAGAGGCTTGGGAAAAAAGGGCTCCATCTCTCACATGATGCTTGGAGCTCCATTTCCTAAAACATGATCCTCGCTTTAAAGGGCCATCAAAATGAACAACATTACGGGTGGCCACCCCCTGATCCCCTTTCAAAAAAAAAATCAGCACTTTCCTTTCCACCCCCCCAAAAGAGAGTAAAATGCGGGAAAGGGGAACCTTGCTGATTGATCAACTGGAACACTTTGCGTCTGCTCATTTCCCCCAAATTCAGGGTGGAACAACATCACACGGACAGCAGTAGGTGCCAATAGGCGCAGAGCAAGGGCAGAAGCCAATGGGGACCTCGGGCAACTTGTTTCCCCACCTCACCGACACATCAAGCGGGCACACAACCAACCACAGAACACTTAAGATCATTTTGCCGACTATCGCGTCTCAAAACCGAGTTTTTGCATGTTTTCCCGGCCCCCAAAAATTTTCGGGTATCCAAAATGGACGAATGGCCCGAGCGGCTCTCCGCCATAGGGGTGCCCCTTCCTCCCGCAGCCCGCAAACGAGGGGAAATTTCAGCACAGCGGAATCCATTACAACAAACCATCCGCTTTCCACAGTAATGGGGGATCTTTTTACTTTTCATAAAGAGAATCGGGCATGGATTCTGATGATTTTTTTTGGGGGGGCCCCAATTCCGAGGTCACCGATTAGTTTCCACACTTCACACCTTTAAAACAAAATGGTCCTCTTTGAAAATTTTTTTTTAAAAAAGATCATTTCTTACTGAAATTTTTTTAAATTTTCCTTTTCCCCAACAGTTCATTTTGCGTTTTGCGTGGGGAACTGTAAAAACAGAAAATTTTTCAGACAACCCCGGACCCCATTTATTCACTTTACTTAAGAAGTTTTCGTTTGTCAAGGGTTTTGGGGTCATTTTTGGAAACGCAAAATAAGGCCTTGGAACAAAAAGTGACTTTCTAAGTGTCATTTCTCCTCACAATTTTTAAAAATGGCGAGAACATATTAAAATTTTTTGGGGTCTTTTTTCGTGAATACACTATAATTTGGCCTTTTGGGAACAAAAGTGGTTTTCAAGGGGCATTTCCCCCTCAAAAAATTTTTAAAGGGCGAGAAGTCATATTATAATTTTTGGGGTCTTTTTTGCTGGGGGAGATACAGCAATAATTAAAGGTCCTTTGGAAAAAAATGGGGCTTCTAAGTGGCATTCTCCCCACAATTTTTAATAGTGGCTGAGAGATCATATTTTAAAATTTTTTTTTGGGGGTCATGAGCTGGAGATACAGCTAACAGGCCTTGTAACAGAATTTGGTTTTTAAGGGCATTTCCCTCAAAAATTTTTAACGTGCGAAAGTCATTTTTTAAAAATTTTTTTCTCATGCTGCTTTGAAAGCAGCAATACAAACAGGTCCTTTTTAAAAAAAAATGTTGTTTCTAACAGACATTGTTCTCACAATTACCAAAGGGGCTCAAGGGTCTCTTGGAAATTTTTTGGGGGCTTTTTTTGGACAGCACTTACTAATTTCCAATTCTAAAAAATGTGTTTCTAACAGACTTTTTCTTCACAATTTAAAGAGGGGCTAAAGGGTGAGGTGCGTCAAAACGAATAGGTAGGACACTTTTAATGGACAAAATTTTGCAAAATGACTTGTTTTTGAAAATCTTTAACATAGCAAAATCCCTGTATTGAGACAAACCATTTAATCAAAAAAAAAAAGAGAAACAAAGACATGGGGGGATTCCACCTATTTTAAAAATGTGTTTTCTAAAAAAAAGTAAAAAAAAATTTGCAACAAAAAGTTTGGAAAAAAAAATTCCTTAATTTGTACAAGGAGATACGGGAAAACTTGACCAAGTAGGAAATTCAAGGACGGATAGGAGAAAACGACGAGAACAAAGTACAGAGACCATTCCCCACACGTTGAGAAAATGAAAAAGAACCCCCAAGATAAAGGGCCCCTTTGGGGAAAAGGGACGAAACCACCATTTTTTTCCCAAAGTGAACTAAATTGGTCCAAAACCATACGGGGGCAGCGTACCCAGGGATTGACTGGTACAGAGGGGCGGGGGGGTTTTCACATTCCGCTTCCGCACTCTGCTTCAGCAACAGTATTTGTTTCTGCGTCACAGGGTTTTAACCTCGTTTTAAAAAGATGACGACCCAGCCGGGCTTTCACCGCACCCGTAACTCCGGCCCTGGGGCATGCGTGGGCCCAGGACAGGTTAGTCAATGTCCATAAACTAAAATGGGGTTGAAAGACTCCTTTTTTCCCCACTTTTAAAAGTGGGGGGCATCGGTTTGGGGGTCATGCTGTGGCCCAGGACGGGTTTTCAAGCCAGTGAAACAAAAAGGTGGTTAAAGACTCCTTTTTTTCCGGCACTTTTTTAAAAAGTGGGGGTCAAAACAGTTTGGGGGTCAGCTGTGGCCCAGGGGCAGGTTAAACAATGTCCATTTAACTAAAAAGGTTTTGAAAACTCCTTTTTTTCCGCACTTTTTAAATTGGGGGTCAGCAGGTTGGAGCTCATGCTGTGCCCATACAGTATAGTCAAGCCATGAAACTAAAATGGTGGGTTTAAAGACTCCTTTTCCCGCACTTTTTAAATTTGGGGGCCATGCAGGTTTTGGGGGTCATCTTGGCCCAGGACAGGGATAGTCCCAAGTCCATGACCAAAAAAGGGGGTTGAAAAACCCTTTTTTTTCCCGGGACTTTTTAAATTGGGGGCCACAGGTTGGGGCTTTTGCCGTGGGCCCCGGCAGGGATAGTCAATGTCCCCGTTTTAACTAAAATGGGGTTGAAAACCCTTTTCCGGGACTTTTTAAAATTTTGGGGTTTAGCAGGTTTGGGGGTCATGCTGGGCCCCTTTCAGGGAAGTCAATGTCCAGGAAACAAAAAAGGGGTTGAAAGACTCCTTTTTCCCCCACTTTTTAAATGTGGGGGCAGCAGGTTTGGGGCCATGCTTTTTTTCCCCAGCAGGTATATCAAAGTCCAGTGAAACTAAAAGGGGGGTTGAAAGCTCCCTTTTCCGGGACTTTTTTTTAAAAGTGGGGGTCACAGGTTTTGGGGGCCTGCTGTGGGGCCCCGGGCAGGGTTTTCAAAATTTCCCGTGAAACAAAATGGGGTTGAAAGACTCCTTTTTTTTCCCGGCACTTTTTAAATGTGGGGGCAAGCAGGTTTGGGGCTCATCGTGGCCCAGGGGCAGGTATAGTCAATGTCCGTTCAACAAAAAAGGTGGGGTTTAAAGACCCTTTTTCCCCGGGACTTTTAAAAGTGGGGGTCTGCAGGTTTGGGGCTCATCTGTCCAGGACAGGTATAGTCCCAAATTTCCCGTTCAACTAAAAGGGGTTGAAAGACTCCTTTTTCCGGGACTTTTTAAAAGTGGGGTATGCAGGTTTGGGGGTCAGCTGTGGCCCCGGACAGGGATTCAATGTCCAGGAAACTAAAATGGTGGGTTTAAAGACTCCTTTTTCCCCGCACTTTTGAAATTGGGGGTCAGCAGGTTTTGGGGGTCATGCTGTGGCCCCGGACAGGGAAGTCAATGTCCAGTAAAATAAAATGGTGTTGAAAGACCCTTTTCCGGCACTTTTTAAAAATTTGGGGGTCATGCAGGGTTTGGGGGTCATGCTGTGGGGCCCCGGGCAGGGGATAGTCAAAGTCCATGAAACTAAAAGGGGGGTTGAAAGACTCCTTTTTCCGGCACTTTTAAATGTGGGGTCATGCAGGGTTTGGGGCCATGCTGTGGCCCTGGGCAGGGATAGTCAATGTCCAGGAAACTAAAATGGGGGTTGAAAGACTCCTTTTTTTTCCCGCATTTTTAAATGTGGGGGCATCAGGTTTGGGGGGCATGCTGCTTCCAGGGCAGGGATATTTAATTCCAGTTCAAATAACAGATGGTTCAAATCATACTGCCTTCGGGACTTTTAATTTGTGGTTGATGCAGGTTTAAGGGTCACTGTGGGACAAGACAGGGGTAGAAATGGTCTTGACTTTTTTTTTTGGACCTTTATAACCAAGTGTTTGCCAAGATTTGCACGTATCCATTTGACTGTTGTGATTTTAATTTCAGCTTCTCCACCCTGTTTGGGTGTAATAAGAAGGGGTTGTTTTTCTCCCATAGACTTAATGGTCCCCGCGCATAAACGATGCCCATCGAAAAACCCTTAAACGAAGCGGCCGACTACACACGAATCGATCCGATACCAAAGCAATCGCCAACACAAAACCGTACCCCAAGAAACCCCTTGTCCACGGGGAAATGAACACTACCTTTTTTTCAAATAAACAGGCGGACGGCCCGGATTTTCCCCACACCAAACCTTAGGGTCAACTACACAGCCAGAACCCCCCAAACCCAAAATGTGAGAAAAGAGTCGGGTTCAAACTACCGCCTCAGCCCCTATTCTGATGCCGCCCCCCCCCCCTGATACCACACATCTGCTGACAGTTTCCCACTGCCACCAACCATCTTTCCAGGGACTGGGATTCCCCCCCCACCTCCACACCTGCATTGTGCCACTGTCTGACCTCATGCTGCGCGTGGCTGCTGCCGTGACCTACAACTGTTCATTGTTCCACCTCTACCCATGCTGTTGCTCCGCCACCGTCACCTCCACCCGTCATTGTGCCACTCTGGGCCTACTCCCCTATTTTGCCCCCTCCAGAATTGATTGTGCCACTTTCCCGACCTCAGCTGCGCGTGGCTGCTGCCGGGCCTAACACGTGTCATTGTGCCACTCGTTTCCTATTCCTGTTTTTGCCCCCCTCCAAATGTCATTGTGCCACGTTGACCTCAGCTGCTGCCACCGCACCTCCACTCTCGTCATTGTGCCCCTCTGTGGGCCTACCCTTTTTTTTGCCACCCCCAGAATGTCATTGTGCCCCGTCTGACCTCATCTTCGCGTGGCTGCTGCCCCTGACCTCCCACTGTGTCATTTCCCACTCTGGGCCCCTCCTGTTTTTGCCACCTCCAAATGTCATTGTGCCACTGTCGACCCATCGCTGCTTTTGGCTGCTGCCGGACCACAAACTCTGTCATTGTGCCCCTTCTGACCTCACGCGCTGCTGGGCGTGCCATGACCTACAACTTGTCATTGGCCACTGTCTGACCTCATCTGCTGCTGTGGCTGCTGCCGTGACCTACACACTCTGTCATTTTTCCACTCTGTGGCCTATTCCTGTTTTTGCCCCCTCCAGAATTTCATTGTGCCCTGTCTGACCTCAGCGCTGTGGCTGCTGCCGTTACCTCCCACTGTTAATTGTGCCACTTTTTTTACCTCATGCACTGCGTGGCTGCTGCCATGACCTCACTGTTCATTGGCCACTGTCTGACTTCATCTGCTGCTGTGGCCGCCGGACCCACACACTCTTCATTGTGCCCTCTGTGGCCTCTTCCCGTTTTTGCCCCCTCCAGAATGTCATTGTCCACGCGACCTCATGCTGCTGCTGTGGCGCTGCCATAGCTACACACCGCCCTTGTGCCACTGCTGACCTCAAAAGCTCGGGGCTCTGCCTGGACCCAAAAACACTGTGTCATGACCACTGTCCGACCCCATGCTGCGCTCCCCCTGACCTACACACTCGTCAAATTTTTCCCCTCTGTGGGCCCTTTCCCCTTTTTTCCCCTCCAGAATGTCATGTGCCACTGTCTGACCCCATCTGCTGCTGTGGCTGCGCCCTGACCTCCACACTGGTAATTTCCCACTCGGGGGCCTCCTCCTGTTTTTTTCCACCCCAAAGTCATTTTGCCACTGCTACCTCAGCTGCGCTGTGGGTGCTGCCATGACCTACACACGTGCCTTTTTGGGCCCCTCTGTGGCCTTCTCCGTTTTTTCCCCCTCTCGAATTCATTTTTTGCCACTGTCTGACCTCAGCTGCTGCGTGGCTGCTCCGTGACCTACTCACCTTTTTCATTGTGCCCCGTCTGACCTCACGCTGCTCTGGCTGCTGCCATGACCTACACACGGTCATTGTGCCACTCTTTTCCTATCCTTTTTTTTCCCCCTCCAAAATGTCATTGTCCATTGTCGACCTCATGCTGCGCCCCGTGACCTGCACACTGGTCATTGGCCACGGTCTGACCTCAGGGCTGCCGCTGGGCGCTGCAGTACCTACACACTTCATTGCCCACTCTGTGGCTTACCCCGTTTTGCCACCTCCGAATGTCTTGTGCCATTGTCTGACCTCAGCTGCTGCTGCCGTGAACGCACACTGTTCTTTGTGCCACTGTCTGACCCATGCTGCCGCGTGGCTGCTGCCAGACCTACAACTTTTCCCACCCTGCCACTGTCGACCTCATGCTGCTGCTGGGGCTGCGCCAGCCCTACCACTGTGTCATTTTGCCACTCGGGGCCTACTCCTTTTTTTGCCACCTCAAATTCTTTGTGCCACGTCTGACCCACTGCTGCTGTTTGGGAGCCGTCAACTCCACACGTGTTTTTGTCCACTTTTTGGCCACTCCTGTTTTTTGCCACCCCCCAAAAATTCATTTGTGCCATCTCTGACCCTGTGCGGTGGCTGCCGCTGTCACCTTCCACGCTCGTCACTGATGTTCCACCCTGACCTCATTTGTTTTTTTCCACTTGCGGCCATGACTTTATCAGGTACATTCCCCCTTCATTTTTTGGCCAGTTTTGCCCCTTAATGCCCGAAATTTTATATGAAGCGTTTTCTAAAGCGGCGGCAGTCATCATTGTTCTACAAAACACAACATTGATGAAGACCAAACCAAGCCCCCCTCTGCATATTTAAGCATGGCAAAACATCTACAGCAACCTGCAGGCTCGTGCAGCCCGAAATACTGTTTTTTTAAAATGATTCGTCCTGAAGTATTCGAACGAAGTTTTTTTTTTTGTCGGAAATTCGCGAATGAGCGAACCGAATTTCGAGAAATTCGCCCATCTCTACACATGACTTCCTTCTTTTCCAACAGTAATGTTTCTGTAGGTCAAACATATGTCATTGAAAGAAGAGTGAGAGACAGATGTAATTAAATTTGCCAAAATTATTAAGAGGTGCAAGCCTGTTTGCAGCTGTCAATGCCCAACACATGGAAATCTGAGGTATGGTTTTCTGTTGTAGTTTATACAACTTTATGGAGTTATTAATTGTAAATTTATTGGAATGCAGGAGGCCACACCCCTCCAGCTAAACCTTGCCCAGTTTTGGAAAAACTGATGCAAATATGCACACAAGTCACATAGTTTTGCACAAAGAGTTTGGTCCAAAAAAAGGTTTATTCAAAAAATGCCATTTGTATTTTGTTTTCCCAAAACCCAAAAGGGGTTTAAAGGGGCAGGGAAACCCCAAAAGCGGCACCTCACCACAACCTCATTGGAAATAAATTCTTTTTCCATTTTTTTTTTTTAAAATTTAACCTAAGAAATTTTAGATGGACTCGACGGCCCCAGTAACAGGGGAAACCCCTGGGGCCCTTGAGCATGGCAGATCTGACGTTTCTTTTAAACTGCATATACTTTTTTTGGCAGGAGCAGAAAGACAGAGAGAAAGAGGCAAAACGCAAGAGGCCCTAAATTCCACTGCTGGGCCCTAAGCACCCTAGTTTAACATTACTTGTAGATTTACTTTTTTTTACATTCTTAAAACTTTCTGAAATAAAAAAAAAAAAAAACTTTACAATTTAAAACCCCTGATTTTAAAACATGAATTTGGGGTAAGATGTTCAGAACATACTGATCTGTAGATTGACTATGGAAACATGATCACTTGGGCTTTATGCAGTTAATAGCATGCAGAACTTGCCTGGGGCACAGTTACCTGTCAAAGACTGCAGGGAAGTTGGTAATGCTTACATTGGGGTTTCTGTTCATTCTTATCCACTCCCTTTTAATCATTCACCAATCTAGCGCCTACACAAAAAACAATCATTACATTACTAGAAAAAGATTTAACATCAATTGTTTTGGTTTAGTCAAACACATTTTTGGAAGTTTTTCATTCATTTCCCAAAAAAGCATAATTATAATTTATTGTCTATATCAAAGAGGTATTTTAATCAGCAACGTTTTTTAAAAAATTTTTACTTTCGTAAAAATTTTTGGCTTTAGAAAAAAAACTAAATTTATTCCACAACTTTTTTAAAAAGGAAAAAAGCGCCGTAAATCTGTCAAGATCATCCTTCAGGGAATATACTCAAGAACTAATGTTTCAGTACTGAGCAATACTTTTCTAATGAAATTGCACTAAAGAAAATGACACTTTTATAAATGCATTTGGGACTATTTAAATATTTTCATATCATACTTAGTAAAAACCGCAAAAAGCTCTTTAGTTAGAAGTTTCTCTTCCACACTAACTTTAAACATAAAAGTAAAAAAACAAAACTCTATTATCTCTCACAAAGAATCTTCTGTTTTTTAACACCTTGTTAGTTTTTGTTTCAATGGTCAATCCAGAGTAATCTCTTAATTGACTTCATAACCATCAGAAGATTATTTCCTTAATACAGAGCTCAAAATTCCCTGCATTAACAAAGGCTTTTGGGAAACAGCTGAAGAGCTTGCCAGCGTCAACTTTTGGATGTTGTCATTAGAGATGGGCGAATTTATTTTAAAAAAAGTGGAATTCTTTAGAATTTTAGGGAAAAATTTGGTTCGGACCGAAGTCGAACTTTTGGGGGACTTGGGGTAAAACGAAGTGTGTTTTTTGTTAAATAAAATGGCTGCGAGCACTGGCGCTACATTGGGGGAAAGCACTCTGGGAGGAAGAAGGGCTTCCCGCATGACATGTCAGAAAAATTGAACCCAAACCCAAGACCGCGGGATTCTTGACTCCCCGCACTAAAAAGCCCCAAAGCGCGCCGCGGGGAGCTAAACACTCCTCTCACTGTATTTATGGGAAGGTGCTGCGGGGGGGTGATAGCCTTTCTGAAAACTGATTTTTATACAGCGATTTTCTGTGGGTGTCTCACTTGTCTCAAGACTTTTCTCTAAAAATTGCTATTTCTGTTTTTTTGGGTTTTGGATTAAAAAATCCAGTGTGCGTCCACTGCAGCGGCAAAAAACATTAATATCCAAGGGGGATCTAAGCCATTTTCCTTTTGTATTCATTTAAAAAAAAAACTTTTTTTTCCCAATAAAAAATACCTTTTTCATTTTTGCTGCTGAATTCTATTCCCGAAATTTTAAAACATCGGGGGTTAAAATTAAGCGTTTTTTTGCTGGGTGTGTTTGCAAAAAAAACCTTTTTTTTAAACCCCAAAAATAAATATAGTTTTTTTTTGGAACCCAAAACCACAACCCAAAGGGGCAAATTACAACGGGTACCCTTTGTTGTGGGGCGTAGAAAACACGCAATTGTAACACGCAAATAGTTTGTGCCCCCCAAATTTTTTTTGCGAAAATTTACATCCGGGTTTTTAAATTAAAAGCGTTGTTTTGCTGGTGTCTGAAAAAAATAAACCGTCTTTTTCAACGCCAAATAATAAAAAATTTTTTTGGGTAGCCTAATTCACAAGCAAAGAAAATTCCCAACTGTACTCTTGTTGTGTGGCGTAAAAACACGCAATTTGAAAACACGCTACTTTTTTGGGGTGCTGCTAAATTTTTTGGGGCCAAAATTTACATCCAGGGTTTAAATTTAAGCTTTTTTGCGGGGGGGGCTGAAAAAAAAAAAAATAAACCGTTTTTTTCAACCCCAAATAAAAATTTTTTTTTTTGGTAGCCTAATTCCCCAAGCAAAGGCAAATTTAAAAACTGAATCTCTTGTTTTTGGCGTAGAAAACACGCAATTGTAACACGCAAACCTATTTGTGCGGTCAATTTTTTGGCGAAAATTTAAAATCCAGGGGTTAAATTTTAAGCTTTTGTTTTTGCTGGGGGGCTGAAAAAAATAAACCGTCTTTTTAAACCCCAAAATTTTTTTATATTTTTTTTGGGTAGCCAAATTTTCAAAGAAAAGGGAAAAATTACAACTGAAATCTCTTGTTTGGGGCGTAGAAAACACGCAATTGTAAAGGGGCCTACAAGTTTTTTGCGTCCAATTTTTTGGGCGAAATTTTTTCATCCGGGGGGTTTAATTAAGCGTTTTTTTTGCGGGGTGTTTGAAAAAAATAAACCGTTTTTTTTCAACGCCAAATATATATATATTTTTGGTACCTAATTCACAAGAAAAGGGAAAAATTACAACGAACCTTGTTGTGGGGCGTAGAAAAAAACCGTTTGTAACACGCTTACTATTTTTGTGGGGGCTAAAATTTTGGGCCAATTTACTCCGGGGGTTTAATTAAGCGTTGTTTTGCGGGTTTTGCGGACAAAAAAAAACCGTCTTTTTAAAACCCCAAAAATAAATTTTTTTTTTTTGGGTAGCCAAATTCCAAGAAAAGGGAAAATTTAAAAAACTGTATCCCCTTGTTTTTGTGGCGTAAAAAACACGAAATTTGGGAAACACGCAACTAATTTTTGTGCGGCTCAATTTTTTGGCGAAAATTTAAACACCCCGGGGTTAATTAAGCGTTTTTTTTTGCTGCTGTGCTGAAAAAAATTTAAACCGCCCTTTTTCAAAAACCCGAAATATATACTTTTTTCTTGTAGCATAAATTCAAAAGCAAGGGGTTAATTAACCCCTTTTTTTTGTTTTTAACATTTATTAAAACCACAGTGTTTAAAAACGACACATACAAGAAAATTTTTTTCCTGCCATTTGGGGAGCGCAATTTTAACCCAAAGGGGTTTCCCCCAACTTTTTACTGGGGTTTTTTTGGGAAGTAAAAAAAAGGGTGTATATTTATCAAAACAAAATAGCTTCATCAAACAGTGTCTGTAAAATTTTTAGAACAAACAGTATGTCAACCGGGGAAAGGGTTGGAAGGCTCGAAACTGCGGGGTGGCAGGGGGCACAAACATTTCTGAAAGGGGGCCCCATTCGAAAGCACAGAAAGGGGACGTCGCAGCAGGGCCCCGGGTGGGGCCCACAACGCCGCTGTCATCAAATGCCGTTTTTTTTCAGAAACCCCAAAGGGGTTCTTTTTTGGGTTGGGGACTAGTTCATCCTCTTCCCCCCAATGACACCCTGAAAACCCCCACCAAGAGTCGGTGGGAAACCTCAACACCACTTTATTTTGGGGCAGGGCCCCGGGAGGGGGCCCAAGGGCCCTCCCCTTTCCCCTCACCCGCCCCTGTCCCATCCATTTTTCCCCCCATCCGGGGGATCTACTATGGGGGTCTGGGCTCACCCAATATACGAGGAAAAACCCAATTTGAGGGGGGCATCAGCACTACTGGCACGAAGAAAGGGGGCCAATATCCCTTTCTTGCAGTGGGCGGCAAATTATAGATTTTAATTTGGCATGGGGGGTCATGTGGGGGGGGGGTCAGCCCGGTTTACCAAGACCGGTGTTAGGACAGTAGGCCGAAAAAACCCCAAATAGATAAAATGATGTGCCGACCGCACAGGGGAGCCGGGAAGAAAGGGGCTTTCATCTTCGGGAAAAGGGGGGCGCGCTTGCCCCTCAGGCACGGCGCAGCCACAAGTGGGTTTGAGGGGCCCTTTAATTCAGCAAAAAACAGCAGTGTAAGTGGGGAGCCAAGCGGCCACGGGGTAAAAACCCGTTTCGCGGGTCCCAAGACAGTAGGGGGCACGGGGGCTCAGCGAGGCCAACGGGGGCAGTATCACTCATTCGGAGCTTTGGGCGGTAAAATCAGCACCCGGCGGGGGGTCCCGTTCTTTCCCTAAGACACCAAAGGACCGAATATGGTATATGAAAAATTTCTGGGGGCAAAAAGTGAACGTGGCCAGGGAGCAACTTGGCAAAAACCGGCCCGGGCGTCAAAAACTGCACCCCCCCCCCCCCAATCCCGGGGCCGGAAGAAACGTGGCTCAATTGGGGCCCAAATCCTGCCGCTGCAGCAGAAAACAGCGGCCAGTGGAAACGAAAGGCCATTTCAGCCAGTAAAGGGCCCTCCACCCCCTTTTCAAAGGCGCTTTTTTTTCTTTTGACATCCTCTCCCCGGCCCCAGAGGGCTCCTGCCCTCGCTACTCTTTGCGCCAGCAGTCGTTCAGAGAGGGCTTTTGGTAAAGAGACAACAGTATGCGTCCAACCACCCAAAGGTGCAGCAGCCTGACCGTCCCTCCGTCCAATTTTTTGGGACTCCCGGGTCCCCCCCCTTTCCAAATGGTGGACTCTGCACCTTTCCCCAGAAATAATGGCTTTGTGCCGAGCCAAATTGAGATTTCCAAGCCGAAATTTCTTTTTCCAAAAAAGGGGGCCCTTTTACCAGCACCCCCTTAAAAAAAGTAGAACAGAAAGTGGGTCAGTCCTTGACAAATTTTCCGGTTTTTCCAAGGAAACCCCGGAAAGCGCGGACGTCGGAGCTTTTAACACGGTCGGGGCCAGTACATTCCTTTAGGCCCACTGGGTGAATGTGCTTCCTGCCCGGGCACACCAACAACTTGGACAGGAAACGCCGTTTTCCCCCCCCTCCAGGGTTGCCCAAAAAACTCCCTCCGCCCAATGTCCGCCTCCCCCCTCCACCACCACCACCATTCACCCTCCCCCAAAGAAATTTGCCCATCATACCACATGTTAGGGAAACAGGGGGGTTTCACGATTTTTCAAACACCTAGCTTGCCTGGGCGAACGAAGTCACACAGGGGAGGAACTGCTCCGCGTCATGCAGCAAGAAATCGATGTGGGTTTTTTCCCCCGCGCCAATTTAAAACGAACCCAAAGGGTGACGGACAATGGGGGGAAAACATGGTGTCCCTGCGGAAACCGAGTAGGGATGGTCCTTGCGCCCTGCTTTGGCGCGAAGGTTCAATCGGGTTTTTAAAAAAGGGTTTCCTGAAGTCTTCCACCGATCTTCAAACATTCTGAAAATGGCCGGGAAACTGTGCTTTCACTTTTTTCCTTTAAAAAAAACCAGGAACACCCTCCTCGATTCCCACCCGGCAGAACGGCCTCCCCCAACACGCCGATGGGGGATTTTTTCCACCCCGGGAAATTCCCCCTGCAAAAATTTTTAAACCGACGGTATGAACAGAAAAGGCCATTAACGATTTTTTGATGATCCAGGCAGACAAAGTATTTCCCCCGTGAAACTTTGATGTCACCCAGTGGCAGCTCTTTCGTGACACCTGCCGTTTGTTGAGGCCATTCGAGGAGGGGACGTTATTTGTCAGTCGCCAGGGGCTACGGAAAATAACGTCATTCCACTGCTTTTAAAGCCTGGGGAAAAGATGCCGGAAAAAACTGTCTGGGCAGGGGACTGGGGGAGGGGGCCACTACACTCGTGGGCCAAAATGATCCATTTTGGGGCTGAAATGGGGGAGGAGGAGGAGGAGGACATTGGACCCAAAACATTGTCTGGGGGAAATGATTTGGGTTTTTTTACCCAGGTACAAGAGAGGAGGACAGGGGCAACTGGAGGAGGGGGGATGGAGATGAGAAACGAGGCAGATAACCCCAAGCACCGTGGGGGTTTTTACAGTGGAAAAGGAGGCCAAGGGGGCCCCTCGGAGTCACTTGTGCAAAATTCCGCAGGGAAAAGCTTATTTGCCTGGCTAGGGGCAGCCGAATAGTCAGCTCCGGCAGAGGATGAAATTCTGGGTCTCCACCCTAATTTTGGAACCCCCCGCTAACCCCGGTTTTCCCAAAAGGGAGCCTTTTTCCCCCCCTAAATTTAAGGGAAAAACAAACCCAAATAAATTTTAGGAATTTCCCCGTTTTAAAAAACAAATTTGGCCGTGCCTAAAGTGCGGGTCGTCCCCTCCTCTGCAAGGTTTTGACCGGGGGGGTTTCCCCAGCGCTCACGAAATACCGCCGCGGCTGCGGGGGAAGGTGGGGGGGGAGGGGCAAAAACCCCTCCCCTCACAGTAAAACCCAAGTCTGGAGTCACTAAACAGGGTTCCCTTCCCCCCGCCAGTGAGGGGGGCAGTCACCAGCAACAGCAGCAGCAACAGCAGGAAAAATGGGGCATTCCCTGAACCCAAAAGGTTTTTTGGCCCCCACTTGAAAAAGCACCTGCCCCCCCAGTTTTGAAGATCCGCTGGGCTACGGGCAAACCCAAAATTTATTGTGGCCCGCAAAATTGCCGATTTTGGGAGTGGGGAAGCTGTCCCCCGGGCCCGTAGGTGGCAACAAGCGGGTTTTTCAGTTTTCGGCGGGGCCATCTTTTTCCCCCCAAAGGGGAACCCGCTTGCCACGGGAAATGTTTTAACACGACCTTTGTCCCAAAATTAAAACCGGGGTGGAACGGCCAGGATTTCCCCACCCCAATGCCTTTTGGCTCATCTGGGGTTTTAAACTACCTTCCTCACCCCTATTTTGAAAGCCCCGCCACCCGCCTGATGCCACACATCTGCTGATAGTTTTTTCCATCTTTCCTACCACCGTCTTTAACCCCGGGGCGGAAATTTCCACCCACCTCAACACTCTTCCCTTTTGGGCCCCTCTATTTTCTCATGCGGGTGCTGCTGGTTTCTTTGCCCGAACATCCCCACGTGTCCCTTTTGCCCCTCTGCGGCCTGGTACTGTTTTGCCCCCCTCCAGAATGTCCCTTGTGCCACTCTCTGACCTCATGCTGTTGCCCCTGTCCCTCCCCCTTTCCCCTCCTGTCATTGTGCCCTGCCTGACCTCCCTGCTGCTGGGCCCCCTTGCCCCCCGCTCTCAGTCATTGTTCCCCTCTGTGGCCTAAAACTATTTTGCCAAAACCCCAAAAATGTCATTGTGGGCCCCTCCTTCCCCATGCCCGTTCTTTCCCGTCATCACCTCCACTCTCTGTCATTGTGCCCTTCCTGAAACCCCATGCGCCTCCCCCGGGATTCCCCCCGCCTCGTCATTGTGCCGCTCTGTGGGGCCCAAAAACTATTTTCCACCCCGCAGAATGTCATTGTGCCACTCCTGACCCCCAAAACCCGGCCCGTGACTCCTGTCCCTTGGGGCCTCCACAAAATGTGTCATTTTGCCACTGTCCCGACCTCCCTGCTGCTGCCGGGGCTGCTGCCGGGGGCCCTCCACACTGTTTGGGCCCACTCCTGTTTTTTTTCCACCTTCCCGAATTTGTCATTGTGCCACTGTCTACCCATAAATGGGTGGGCCCCCCGCCGTGAAACCTTTCCCCAATGTAAACATTGTTTCCACTCTTTTGGGCCCAATTCTGTTTTTTCCACCCCAGAATGCCCCTTTGCCACTGTCTGACCTCAACGGGTGCCGGGCCCTTCCCCCACACTGAAACATTTTTGCCAACCCTGTGGCCTAATACTGTTTTGCCCATCCCCGAATGCCCCTTGTGCCACTGTCTGACCTCAACGCGCCCCCCAGGGGCCCGGAAACCCCACACTTTTGGGGATTGGGGCACCGGGCCCAAAAACTTTTTTTTTTTTTTCCCCCTCCTTTAAAGTCCATTGTGCCACCTTTGGGCTGACCTCATACTGCTGCCCGCCGTACCTCCACACTGTAAAACTTGTTTCCACTCTGTGGCCTAATACTGTTTTTTCCCCCCCTCCATAATGTCATTGTGCCACGTCCCGACCTCAAAACTGCTGCCGGGCCCTGACCTCCACAAATGTAAACATTGTGCCACTCTGGGGCCTAATACTGTTTTTTCCCCTTTCCCTAATGTCATTTTGCCCTGTCCCGACCTCTTTCTGCTGCCCCCGTGAAAACCCCCCACACTGTATCCCTTGGCCACCGTGGCCTAATACTGTTTTGGGCCCACCTTTCCCAAAAAGTCAATTTTGGGCCCCGCCTGACCTAACGCTGCCAGGCCCCCCTTTGGGGCCCCAAAACTGTGTAAATTTTGCCACTCGTGCCCCAAATACTGTTTTTTTCCGCCCCAAAATGTCATTGGGCCACTGTCTACCTCATACTGCTGCCCCCGTGGGCCTCCACACTGTATCATTGTGCCACTCTGTGGCCTAATAAATGTTTTCCGCCTCCCGAAAAAGTCATTGGGCCACTTTCCTGAAAGTCATGCTGCTGCTGCCGTGACCTCCACACTGGTGATTGTGCCACTCGTGGCCTTAAAACTGTTTTGGGGGCCTCCAAATTTCATTTTTTGGGCCACTCCTACTCGCTGCTGGTCTGCCCTCGTCACCTCCACACCTATCACAAGTTGCCCCCCCTAGCTTTTCCTTGTTTTTTTCCACTTTCGCTAGCAAAAACTTTTTCAGGCAAAATTTCCCCCTTGAGTTTTTTTGGGCAAATTTTTTCCCCTTTAATGCCCAGGGGGAATTTTTTTAGTGAAGCGGGTTCTAAAGCGGGGGCAGTCATGTGCGTGTCTTTCTAAAACACAACAATTTTATGAAACCCAAAACCCAAACCCCTCTGCATATTAACAAGGGGACAAACGTTTTTACAGCACCCTGCGGCTCTGGGCAGCCGGAAAAAAGCTTTTTTTTAACGTGAATTTTTGCCGAAGTAAAATTCCCCACCGAAAAAAAATTTTGTCGGAAAAAATTTGGCCCAGTGACCGAACCGAAAATTTTTTAGAAATCCCATCCCTAGTTGGGCATCATCTAAAATTCCCCATGTGACTCACTGAGGGTTTTATTTAAATGTACATGTGAAATTGAGGAAATTTCTACAATTTAATTATGGCGTTGGCGAGCTCTTCAGTTCTTTCTCAAAAGCCTTTGTTACATGCAAATGCCTAGTGAGGTGCAAAAAGGCGATTATATCCTCACACACTGACATGTTGTTTCTCCCCAGTTATATAAATTACAAAAACATAATGACCATATTTACAATTTGAGGAAAAAGGGAGGGAAATTTTTGGGAAACTTTAAAAACTCCATCCCAAAATGTGAAACAAGGAAATTGGGTTTCAAACATGTTGTGGGGGTTACTTTTGCTACAAAATACTAGTGCACTCCACAAATGTGGCATTCCCTGAGGAAAAAAGACATGGGCGACATGTAAGAAAGGGTTTTTTTACCCTTTTCGGGAAACAATGCACCTTTAAATGAGCTTCTAAAGTATCTTTAAAGCCAACCTTTAAAGAAAAGTGTTTAAAGGCACATTGGGTTTAAAAAACTCCCACACTTTCTAATGCGCCTAAAAGAAGGGGGGTTCTGGGGGGGGTTTTTGGGGGCATTTTGGAGGCGGGGTCACACCATACTCTAAATATAGACCATCTAAGAATGTGGGGTTTAGCCCAAAAAAAGACGCCCCAAAATGCTCCCCACAGGGAGAACCCACTCAAATTTTGGGCTGCCTGAACGGGGATCAAGTGGAGAAAAATTTGCTGTAATGGGGAAAATTTTTCCAATATTATTTAACTTTCAGCATAAAAATAAAAAAAAAATAATTTAAAACAATTATCAAACGTATACAATTTTAAATTTTTTTAGATTTAAAAGAAAAAAAATGAGCATATAAATTAATATAAAAACCCTAATTTTCCCAAAAATCAAAAAAAAACTCCCTAAAATTTTTTTAAAATTAATAAAAATCTAAAAAAAAAAATTTTAAAATTAAAAAAAAAAACCCTTTATTACAATTTTTCAGATTTTTTTTATTTTAAAATTTTTTTCATTTAAATTTTAAATGTAAATTCTTGCCCTCCACCCTTTAATTTTACATACAGCCCAAAAGCCAGCACAGCAAAAAGGGATTTTCGAGACCTTGGGTGCACCAAGCCGGGCATACCAAAGTTTCTAATTTACGACAAAGCATTCTAAGAATTTTTCTTTTTTTTTCTAGCCTGTCCAAAAACCTTAAATACATTTTTGGCCCCTTCCTTTTGTTTTTTTCTGCTGTATCTTACAGGTCTTGAAATTTTTCCCATTTTGGGGTACAGCATGCTGGGAACAAAATCAAACTGTGCTAAAATAGGGAACACCGTACAAGAAGGTATGCCTTGTATATTTATTATGTACTAATTACAATTAATTTGAATTTCTTAAATTATTGCTTACAATTCCCCCTTTTCCCCCCCCGTGGGCCCCCGGGTTTAAAAAAATCCCGCTTTAAAAAACTTTTCAAGTTTTTTCTTGGGGGGAAAAAAAAGACATGTTTTTTAAAAAACATAATAATTTAGACTGGGGCCGAAAACCCAAAAAAATTTCCCACAGATTCATTTTCTTTCACTTTTATGGAGTTGTTTAGAGAAAATTGTTTTAATCCATTTATGCTCTGCAATGGTTTTAAAAACCCAACTACCGTGGGGAATTAGGGATTACTATGTAATGCTTTTATTTCAAATGAAAATCACAATTACCCTTACAAAGGGTAAACCAATGTCTTAATTTCAGCTTTTTGCTGCAAAATTTTTATAGCCCAATATTAATAATTGATTTTTGGAAACATGTCTGGATCTACCTGTCACTGCTTGAGACCATATTCTTTCATGAAAACACCATAAAGAAGTATTAAAACTACTTATAATTTCTTATACTATATATTGTTCTACATTACAATCTTAGCTTTACTAAATTAGTGACACTGGTGGGAACAACTTTATCAAACTACAAAGAAAAAAAAAATATAATATTATTTTAAAATATATATATATAAAAATATAAATATAAAAATATATTATTAGCCTAGGAAGAGTGAAGAAAACAGGGGGTACATTAGCCCATACATATACCTACATGCTAATGTCTCTCAAAAATCAGTGAACAAAATCTACACTACATACAATGCATAGGGGGACCCCCAAAAATTCCGAGAGCAGAATAATGTGTAAATATATATATAATATTATATATTTTATAAAATATATATATAATATATATATAAAATATATATATTACCTAGAATATAATAATCACGATATATTAGCTATACATATACCATATATCATAATCTAAAAATTATAACATATATCTATATCTTTCACAGCATATCTGTCTCCAATTATTGGGGGTCAGAACTATTGTAAAAATTATGTAATATATATATATATATATATATTTATATTTATTTAGTGATCAGGCCAAAATTAGAGCACATATACCCTTTTCAGTGGCTGTTCAAATACCCTGCACTCCATGGTGATATAGCACAAGACATTCTCTGTCCAAGTGTTGAGAAGCCATAAAAAAAGAAATGACCAGAACTGCTTCTGTGTCATGGGGCTCGGCGCCGCGGCTCGCTGCGGCTGTCCCCCTGCGCTTACGGGGTCCGGCGCGGGTGCCCGTATGTATTGGTGTTTCACCGGACAGCACCTTTCAGGCCACCGCCTTTATTGATTCAGGATCTGCAGGAAATTTCATAAGCCACTAACTTGTGACCAGGTTTCGTCTCCCAGTGATTCCGTTGAAGAAGCCTATGTTCGTCTCGTCGGTCAGTGGCGAATGCCTTAAGGACGCTATCCGATTCCGCCCTGCTCCCCTCACCTTGCAGATTGGGGCTCTTCACAAGGAGACTTTGCAACTTCTCGTCCTGCCCCGATTCTCATCTGAAATCCTTCTGGGCCTCCCGTGGTTGCTGGACCATACCCCGACCTTGGACTAGAGCACAGGTGAAGTCATGCGTTGGGGTTCCGCGTGTCTCTCGCGTTGCCTGTTGAAGCTGCAACCTGCTCCTCGGGTCGCCTCCTTGAAATCTACCAAGCCTCCACCAGGCCTACCTATGCCATACTGGGACTTTGCTGACGTCTTTTCCCGGAAAGACAGGCCGAAACTCTTCCTCCACACCGGCCTTATGATTGTCCCATTGATCTACAACCTGGCTGTACTCCTCCCCGGGGCCGGGTCTATCCCCTCTCCGTCCCGGAGACCAAGGCTATGTCAGAGTACATCGTTGAGAACCTCCGTAAAGGCTTCATTCGTAAGTCCTCGTCTCCAGCAGAAGCCGGCTTCTTTTTCGTGGAGAAAAAAGACGGGTCTCTCCTGCCCTGCATCGACTATCGGGGCTTAAATAAAATTACGGTAAAAAAACTGCTACCTCTGCCCTTGATCTCAGAACTTTTCGACCGCCGCGTGGCGCGAAAAAATTTTTTTCCCAAGCGGGGACCTACGCGGTGCTTATAACTTAATTCGCATTCGAGAAGGCGATGAGTGGAAAACGGTGTTTAATACGCGGGATGGCCACTTCGAGTATCTGGTTATGCCATTCGGTCTCTGCAACGCCCCTGCTGTGTTTCAAAACTTTGTCAACGAGATCTTCCGGGACCTACTCTAAGTCTGTGTTATTGTTTACGAGGACGATATGCTAATTTTTTCTACTGATCTTGAAACCCATTGCCCACCACGTCCGCCAGGTCCTCAGGCAACTCCGCACCCATCAGCTCTTTGTCAAACCGGAGAAGTGTCTCTTTGAGCGTACCAGCTTACCCTTCTTAGGGTACATCTTTCTCTGATAAGGGTCTCCGGATGGATCCTTTAAAACTCCCCCGCAGGTTTACAGTGGCCTCAAACGGGGGGCCTTCGGGGGCCCTTCAACTTTTTTGGGATTCGCCAATTATTATAGACAATATATCCCACACTTCTCTACACTTTTGGCTCCCCTGGTGGCTCTAACCAAGAAAAACGCCAATCCCAAATACTGGCCCCCTGAAGCTCAAGAAGCCTTCCACCATCTCAAATCTACATTCACATCTGCCCCGGTTCTGTCTCGCCCGGACCCTAACCGCCCATTCATTCTGGAAGTGGACGCTTCCTCTGTGGGTGCCGGCGCTGTCCTCCTGCAGAGATCCTCCTCGGGTAAACTGCATACTTGTGGATTTTTCTTCAAAACTTTCTCTTCTGCCGAGAAGAATTATACCATTGGTGATCGCGAATTATTGGCCATAAAGTTGGCTCTAGAAGAGTGGCGTCAACTGCTGCAGGGGGCTCGTCACCCTATTGACATCTTCACCGACCATAAAAACTTCCTATATCTTCAGTCGGCTCTGTGCTGTCAGTTGCAGGTTCAGCTAGGTTTTTTTATCTGCATACCACCCTCAAACTAACGGACAGGTAGAGCGGGTTAACCAGGTGTTGGGTACCTACTTGCGGCATTTTGTGTCCGCTCGTCATGATAACTGGTCCAATCTTCTCCCCTGGGCAGAGTTTTTCCTTAAAACTCTTTAGATTCGGAATCCGCTGGGGCCCCCCCCTTTTTTGTCGTCTTTGGGTTACATCCCCGCCCAACTCTCCCCCTAGCTACCTCGTCTCTTGTCCCTGCCGTGGATGCCCAAGTAAAGGTCATCAAGGCTCTCTGGCAACTCACACGACAGGCCCTGCTACGGGCTTCTGCTCGCACCAAACTTCAGGCTGACAGGTATCGTAGGTCCCTGCCCTTATATGAGCCGGACGATAGGGTTTGGTTATCCACCAAGTATATCCACTTTAAAGTGCCCAGTTATAAGTTGGGCCCCAAATACTTGGGCCCTTTTGTGGTACTTCGGAGACTGGACCCAGTATCCTACAAGCTCCGCTTGCCCCGACCCTACGTATCCCGAACGCCTTCCACGTGTCCCTCCTCAAGCCGGTGGTGCTGAACCGCTTCTCCCGTAGATCTGTCTCGCCTTCTCTTGTCGCTACTACAGATAACATCTTTGAGGTCAAGGAGGTGTTGGCAGAGAAGACAGTGAGGGGGAAGCGGTTCTTCCTTATTGACTGGAAGGGCTTTGGTCCGGAGGAGCGTTCGTGGGAACCAGAGGCCAACCTGCCCCCTGATCTCCTCTCTAAATTCCAAAAGAAGAGGGGGAGACCTAAGGGGGGGGGGGGAGGGAATTGTCACGGGGCTCGGCGCCGCAGCTAGCCGCGGCCTTCCCCCTGCGCTTACGGGGTCCGGCGTGGGTACCGCGGCTGTTTGCAGCCCTTGCCCTTTTGCTCCTGACCAGGAAACCCCGTACTCACCAGTCCCGGCTCCTGTGTCTGGCTCTGACGGCCACCACGCGCGTACCTGCTGCTTAGGACGCGCGCGCGACGGCTGGTTGGGATTTAAAGGGATAGCGCGCCGGTAATTGGCCTTCGCTGGCCGCTGACCCTATTTATTGTGCATGCCTCCTACACTCACTGCCAGTTCGTTGGTGTGTGTTTGGAGTGCCTAGTCTGTATTCAGAAGTCCGTCTTGTCTACCCGTGTACCAGTCCACCTGCTTACGTTTCCTGACCTTGCCTGTTTGCCGCCTGCCCTGACCTTCTGCCTATCTCTGACCATGAACCTCTGCCGCCCATCCTGACCTCCTGCCTGTCCCCGACTACGTCTCTGGATTCTGAACCACGCATTACCCCGGCCGCCGCCGCAAGGAAGTCACGTCAGGGGTAGCAACCTGGTAGCCTCACGCCGCAGCAAGTCCATCCCACTTTGCGGCGCGCTCTGGTGAACACCGGGGGATACTTAGACTCCGCTCCCTGGTGTGGCTTAACTATCATTGCTTGCGGTGGTCCAGCGAATCCACCTCTGCCTTACATTCTGACTGTGCTCTGTCCTGTAGCACTGGGTAAATACTCAGAGCACCCCAGCCAGCAAGGCGTCAGTGCTCCTGCAGGTACCAGATGCTATCAGTGACGTCACTTCTAGCGATGGAAGCCCTATAGCTGCAATAGTCAAAAAGAGAAAACCATATATTGTATAGACTCATTACACACAAAGCAATATATTTCAGGCATTTATTTATTTTAATGTGAATGATTATAGCTTCAGTTCATAAAAAAAAATTGAATAATGTATAAGATACATCGCAAAAATGAATTGTAATACAGAAATTTTGGCCTACTGAAAGGCATGTATGTATAATATTTTTGCATGAATTACTGCAGTAATGTGGTGTGGCATGGAGACAATCAGCCTGTGGCAGTGTTGGGGTGTTATGGAAGCCCAGGTTGCCTTGATAGTGCCCTTCTGTTCAGCTTCATTGCTGGGTATGGTGTCTCTTATTTTCCTCTTGACAATAACCCATATTCTCTATGGGGAGGTCAAGCGAGTTTGCTGGCCAGTCAAGCACAGTCATACAGTAGTTATTAAACCAGGTTTTAAATTAAATCAGCATCAACATAACGCTTGTCAAAACAGGGAAGCATGAAGTGCTCTACAATCTCCTTGTAGACGACTGTGCTGACCTTAGACTTGATAAAACACAGCTGACCAACACCAGCAGATGACATGGTTCCCAAGTCATCACTGACTATGGAAACTTCACACTGTACCTCAAGCAGCTTGGGCTGTGGTGTCTTCGCTCTTCCTCCAGACTCTGGGACCTTGATTTCCAAATAAAATGCAAAATTTACTTTCATATGAAAACAGAACTATGGACACTGAGCGCAGTCCAGTCCTTTTTCTTCTTAGCCCAGGTAAGATGCTTTTGATGGTGTCTCTGGGTCATGAGTGGCCTGACCCAAGGAATGCAACGGTTGTAGCCCATACTCCAGATATATCTGTAGAAGCATTGACTCCAGCTGCAGTCCAATCCTTGTCAATCTGTCACAAATTCTTGACTGACATTTTATTGACATTCCCTTCAAGGCTGTGACTGTTGCTTGTGCACCTTTTTCTACCACACTTTTTCCTTCCACAAAACCTTCCATTAATAAGATTTGATACAGCACTATGTAATCAGCCAGCATTTTTAGCAATGACCTTTTGTGGCTTCCCTTCCTTATGAAGGGCGTCATTAACTTTCTTCTAGACAACTGTCAAGTCAGCAGTCTTCCCCATGAGTGTGTAGCTACTGAACCAAACTAAAGGACCATTTAAAAGCTTAGGAAACATTTGGGTGTGACACCAACAATATTGACTTTTCTCATATTATTCTAATTTTCTGAAATATTAAATTTTTAGTTTTCATTCACTGTAAGCCACAATCATCCACATTAAAAGAAATAAATGTTTTAAATATATCGCTCTGTGTGTAATGAGTCTATAGAATATATGGGTTTCTCTATTTGACTTGATGATATTCCAATTTTTTTGAGATGCACTAGTATAAGTGACTACTCTGGAAAGAAATATCTATCCCTTTAAACAACTTCGAAACAATGGTTGAGTTTTCTTCCAAAAAAGAAATATCCATCTGAAGACAGCAATGTGTCTGAGTTGTTGGTCCTCATCAGTGCAGCGTAGGGTTCTGGTTGGTTGCATAAGATGCTGGTAGTATTGTTTGTTTGTGCTGTGTCTCCATTGAACAAATAATAACATTACAATCACCCCCAAACACACACACACTCCTTAGTTCACCTGCAAGAGTAATTTTTTTTTCCTACAAAAGACATGTTATGGTTGGACACCCTGTCCGATTCTGTTCTGCAGGAAAGGACTTCTAGGAAACCCTTTATACTTATTATATTGCATGAAATTGTTACACATAGACTCTATCATTTATTGTTAGAGCTGTGTCCTATCTTATGTTACACCCAAAGTCTATTTGGCATTTGCACAACTTGTGTAGTTCTATCTTGTTTCCAATGAGGCTGTAAAACCACAAGTTCAGTCACATGTAATGTATGCCTCGCCTATTTAGGAGTCCACCTTCGCTCCAGGAAAGAAGCTCATGGTCTTGTTGATACTTGTCATTAGGTCTTCAAAATCCATTGAAGATGTTTCCTATTTTTCAGGTTACTACAGCACATTAACACAAGAGGAATAAATGCATAAGAAAACATGTAAATCTAATAGTCATGAAGCAAAAAAAAAAAAGAACCACATTTACAAGGTGTAATAGAGTAGGAATTGCTAAATAAACATCTAAGCAGCACTGATGAAAACAGTGTAAACTATATTTACACAAAAAAAAAGAAAAATAGCGCAATTAATGCAAGTTACTAAATGAAATCAGAAACGTCACCATAAACCAATCATCTTTAATTATTTCAGAACAGCATAATTCATAAATGAAAGGCTATACGCTTGTGTAGGTTTTATTATGTGTTAGTAATAATGAAACGTCTTTCAACATCCCTAAGTAATTATAGAGTTGTATGCAGAATAAATATCCACTCATTGTCTTTCATGCCCTTGTATGGATTTCATTTAATTTTCTGCACTGCTAAACATTCATTATATTATAGGTTGCAATCTGTACATTTCCACTAGATCATATTCTTAAAAAGTGTTGCTTTGCACAAGGAAGACTTCATATTTATTAGTGTTTGTAAAGGGAGGCTTTTTCTTTGGAGTGACTTTGAAGCTGATCTCCCATTAAGCCAATTTTACACAATTGTAATATGGGTGTCATTTTGTACCCAGTTTAAAGTTAAAAATCCCAGTTCAACTATATATCTTTAAAGGGGTTGTCTCATCTCAGTTTCATAGAATGCATGAATGAAATAATGCTGCTATGCTCTGTCACTTCCTGGTCAAGCTGTCTTTAATTAGTATTTGAGATCCATGTATTCAGACCTCTGCTAATTAGATAAATCTCATGCTGTCAGGGCCAGAGAAGCTTCTGAGGTAAAGCAAACAGCAGTAATTACTGACTTTTGTCTGAAAGATCAGATAACAAACAAGCTCTCTCTGTCCAGAGTTCTGTTGCTGGGGGTGACCTGTGTGTTGACCTCACTCTCTGTTATCAGATAGAACAAACAGCGGGGGATAGAAGTACACAGGTCAGTCAGTTGGGGAACCAGAGAGAGCACAGAAGGTGATAAAATCCCTTGTAGCTCCTTAACAAAAAACATGAACAGCGCAATATATTTGGAAAATGTCTTCACTTAGTGTTCCCTACATGTTGAAAGCTAATCTTTGTAGCGAGACAATCCTTTTAAGCCTGTGCTGGAATGTGCAAGGCAAAGAGTGAATAAATGAGGAAGTATTTGAAAGGCTAAGAGGTCAGGAATGGGGAGACAGAGAAATGGAAAGGACATCCAGGAGCTAATCAATGAGGAAGAGCTGAAATAAAATCCATGCTACAGATTGCATGAAGTACTAATGTCAAGAGTGGGCATTTGCTGTAAAGAGCTGTAGAACAGCCTGCATTTTTTTTTCAACATTCTGCATGCTAGCTATAGTATTTTTATGATTTTTTTTTTACCCACATTCTTTTCTATAAGACTTGAAAATACTAAAAAAATGTGTAACAAAAGTAATGAATATAAAAATGCCACCAAAAACACATTGATAAATTGCTCCATACCATTGTGCTGTTATTTTCAGATGTTTGGCCAGTCAGGTATCCTTAGCCAAAGATCTTTCTTACAGGACACTTGCTATACACAATTGAGTCGCATCCTGACCTGGAATAGCCTCTTAGCCAAGAACATTCCATTACTTTCAGTAATTACATTCCTATTGAATTGCAACAATCAATCAAGACCAGGTGTTTCCTAAACTTTTTACTTTAGGATACAGATATTACAGTGTTATAGGGCTCATAGCAAGCTTAATTTCCATGTTTTGAATCACTAAAGATTTAATTTTTTCCCTGTTTCTTTAACCCGTTAATGATACCGCAATTTTTCGTTTTTTCCTCTCCGGTTTCCAACAGCCATCTACGTAGGTGTGTGAGGGCTTGTTTTTTGTGGGCCATTGACCATACAATATATTTTACTAGGAACCACCCCAAAAAAAAATTATATGAACTAAAAAACAACACAAATGTGCCATATTAATAGGGGTTTTGCATTTATGAAATTCACTGTACAGTATTTTAGTATGTTTCACAAAAGTAAAGCTTGATCTGTTACATTCTAATAGATCTGACCTTTACTGACATGGAAATACCAATTATATGAAACTATTTTTTTTCACTTTTTTATTTGTAAAATGGCAAAAGGGGGTTGCTTTGAACTTTAAAGAATTTTTTTTAAATATAAAAAAATTAATATAGCATGTAGGACCTTTATATAACAGTAATGGGGAGCTGGTCACTGAGGATCAGGAGGCAGAGGTACTAAATAGGTTCTTCAGCTCTGTATATACTAACAAGGAGAAAGTAGCTGATATGGGCAAGCCCATTGCAGGTGAAGATAGTGCCAGTGCTGATGTAGGTGGGTCCAGAGTGGATGTAAGCGGTGCCAGTACTGTAAATACATCAACTCATGTAATAAACTGGCTAGTCTAGAAATGGTCCAAAACAAGTTAAATAAACTGCATATGAATAAGGATCCAGATGCACATGGCTTACACCCAACACCCAGTACCTCGCAATCTTATTGTAGTGGTGCTGATTAGTGAGTGGAACGGTGTGGGTGTCTAAAGGATAAAACAGCAGAGATCCGAGGTGGCAGGGTGTCATGTGTTAGCAGTGGGTGTCAGGTATATCTAACAGCCAGTGAATCCGCTCCATACTCCCTTCCCACCACCGCCGCATAGATTTATGGTGGCGGGCATGAAAAGGTTAATGAGGTTTTCTATCAAAATGTTATGTTATAAAATACATTGCAGCATTAAAAGATCGTGATAAGTCTCTCTGGCGCTGTAGACTCAGGACAGTGCCTTTCCAACATTGAGTTAAACACTTAAATAATCTGAGACAGACTAGTTGTCATTCATGTGACCATTGCTAACCAGAGTGAAAAACTATCCACTGCAACCATTTTCTTTCAAAAAACTCATCTTCCTGATGGATTAGTTAAAGAAGTTAGTCAGCCGTCAGCCAAATCCTTTTTTAGCTGATAAACTCATTTTCTGAAATTGTATAGCTCAATAGACTCAGCTGCCAGGTAACTATTTTCCTTTGATAATACCCTGAACACAGAGGCCATAGCAGCCATGGCAACTGCTAGGGGGCCCAGAGGTTGAAGGGACCCTATTAAGGTACTAGAACAATGTTCCTTTCTGTAGGAAACAAGAAGTTGGTGGCTTTCTGCTCCCCAGCACTACTATGTAGATTTCCTGATATATGTTGGTATTATTTATACCTTTAATTATTGCTACTTTTGCTGCTGTTTTAGTTTATTGTCATTAGATGGTGGGGTCCCATTTTATTTTGTTATGGGGCCCTATGAATTCTAGTTACGCCCCTGTCTGAAGAGGTTCTTTTTTCAAAGACATTGAAAAAAGAATTTGAAGCAATAATAACGGAAAGGGGTATTCACATCTGGGACATACAGGTCTGATAGATCCGGCTGAGGGATCCACACCTAGCTCAAGCAGAGGTCCTGTTACCACAAGTACATGTTTTTACAGCAGCTGCAGTGAATGGAGAGTTGGACTTGCATGTACAACTCTCTCTATTCACTTCTATGACAATCCAGAGTGTAGCCAAGTAAGTGTGGCTGTGCTTGAGATAGATGCAAGTCCGTGCGGTGGAATCTGCATCTATCACACATTTATGGCTAATTAGCTCTCTCCCAGAAGGAATTAAGTTATTGAAACAATATGTGTATGAACATCAAGCGATATATAAGAAAAAGTTTCCCCCCCCCCCCCCCCCTACAAAACGACCAACATCCTCAATACAGTTTGGCCAAAAGGTTTAAATCTCTGCAACAAAATCATGTTCACACCGCGTATTTTCGTCGTGCATTTCACCGCGTATTTGCGCTCTAATACGAGCAAGATGTGTGCCGAAATTATGGTAATCCATAGTTCTCACTAGAGAACTAAGGATTATGCCTCCATCCCCCCACGCATACTATACATCTTATTGTACACGCGCGGGGAGATGAATAAGTGACATGTCATATTACTTGCGCGAATATGGCGCCACAAAGTAAAGCATGCCTATGCAGCAGGGGGGGGGGGGGGGGGCGGGGGGGGGCGGTCCTGAAAGAGACATGATGTACTGCATAGATGTACGTGCCGCAGTACATCGTGTGAACATACCCTTAGAGTCTAGATTTGCCTTCTCAATTATATTTGTTGTTTTTAATAGGAGCATATCAACAACAACTCACACATCAGATACACATCATAGGTAGAGGGTGTGCATGGAATTTGGCTCAGCCGATTGGGGTGTGAGTATGATCTTTTAGATTTTTAATACATCATTGGGGAGCATGGTGAAAGCTACATTTAAGTTCCGGATTATGAGCTGAGGTGGTAATTGAACTTGCTCCGCCCTAATTTTCTCTGTACAATTTCTAACAATGTCATAGCGAAAGGACTGTATGTTAAAATGTGATCCATTGGGAAAGGACATTAAGATGGACTTTTTTTCGTTCTAAATGTTATTTCTATGACAAAGAACTAGTGTAGAGCGATTATTATCGACCAAGATGAAATCGGCCAATGTTTTTTATGGTGATCGAATTTTGCAGATAATGCGATAATTAAGGTTAAAAATCTGTGCAGCATCTATTAAGATCGCACCATTTTACGGCGCGTCCTGTAGTTTTGCGCGGCCAGCAAATCAGATTCCAGAATAGAGCAGTGTGAGATGTGTGTGCGACGTCCCTGACTGGGATGTGTAGGTTCGGCGATTGGCCTGGAAAAATCACAGGACCATTGTATTACATAGAACAGCGTTTCTGATCATTCCTTATGTGTCTCCAGGCGTCTCATATGAATAGACGAGGCCTCTGCTCCTGGCCAAAACACTCAGCTGAAATTAGTCTATATCTGGCACAGAGAAAACCCTCTACTATTAGCTGTGATCCTTCCAACTTTAGTTAGATAAGAGATTTGAAGATTTTATGTAGTTAACGCATAGAGAATTTTAAAGCTGCATCTACTCGCTGTAAAGTCACGGAGGGGAGCGATGGGGAGGGGGCCCGCGGCCGAACACTACAGACAAGCTCTATCTAAAAAAGAACACGGATAAAGTTCACCCAAGACTTATGTAGACATTGTAGTGGAATATCTTTATTATTAACAGATTTGCTATTTGAAATTTCCTGGATGATTGGAGCAGCCTGAACTTATATTGGATACACAACTTTCTAGTAACTGCAGGTCTCTTTGTCAGGTTGGCAAAACTCCACTTTTTATTATCAGTATACAGTGTTCAATTTCAATTTTACCAAATCCACCTGTGTTGATATATCACCTAAAGCAGTTTAAATTAAAATACAAGCAAGTCTTGTATTCAGCTCAGGGTTATTTGTTGCCAAAAATTCCGTGATCATACGAAAACATAACAGATTACGTGTTTATTGACTTTTGCGCACCCAAGCTTTGTTCATTGACGCAGCATCCACGTAAATCATAATAACGAGCAATTCTATAGTCACCACAGGTGGAAATTGAAGGTGCAAAAAATACAGAGTATTATAGCTAAAACAAACAGATACGTGTTTTTTGACTTTTGCGCACCCAGCTTTGTTCATTGACGCAGCGATCCACGTAAATCATAAAAACAGCAATTCTATATTCACCACAGGTGAATTGAAAGGTGCAAAAAATACGTGTATTATACGAAAACATAACAGATACGTGTTTTTTGACTTTTGCGCTACCCAGCTTTGTTCATTGACGCAACATCCACCGTTAAATCTTAAAACAGCAATTCTATAGTCCCCCCAGCGCCCCCCCCCCCCCCCCCCCCCACACCCCCCCCCCACCACAGTGTGAATTGAAAGGTTCAAAAAAATACCTAGTCGTTTATAACGAAAACATAACAGATACGTGTTTTATTTGACTTATTGCGACCCACTTGTTCATTGACCGCAGCATCCACGTTAAATCTTAAAACAGCAATCTATAGGTCACCAACAGGTGGAATTAGAAAGGTCAAAAAATATACCGGTCCGTAATTATACGAAAACATAACAGATACGTGTTTTCTTTGACTTTGCGGCACCCCAGCTTTGTTCATTGCCGCAGTAACTCCCGTAAATACTTAAAGACAGCAATTCTATAGTCACCCACAGGTGAATTAAAGTTGCAAAAAATAACCGTGGTATTATACGAAAACATAACAGATACATGTTTTTTACATTTGGGGCATCCACTTTGTTCATTGACGCAGCATCACGTAAATCTTAAAACAGCAATATAATCTATTGTCACCCACACAGTGAATTGAAAGGTGCAAAAAATACCGTGTATTATACGAAAACATAACAGATCCAGTGTTTTTACTTTTGCCCAGTCCAATTGGTTGATAGACACCTAGCAGAGTAAATTTGAATCAGTCAATTTTGTTTTGATTAGGGGAATAGCTGAGATGAAATATCTGTGATTTGCCAGTCTTTTAATAAGAGACTTTCCAAAACTATTCCATACCTTCTCAAATTTTTATATTTCTGACATGGAGCGAAATGCAAGTGGTAAGCGAGCAAGAGGGGGTTAGCACATGGAGGTAGAGGTACGGCAGAGACAGAGTGCTCCTTACCAATGCTGGCGACAACGGACGGCTGCCAGCATCGTCAGTTGCAGGACCGTCAGAACCTGTCATCCCGCTGGGTCAGGGCCCTGTTAATCTAAGTAACGACCATCGTCGCCATCTGTTCCTTCGAGTGGGTTAATCGCAGACCTGCATCTAGCAGATCTTACCCTTCCTCGGTCCACCCAAGTCACCCGCCGACAAATGTCGTCATCTAGCATCATCAGCATCGTGCCAACATGATCAGCCCAAATGTAACTCGTAGTACCCACCACTGTGGATTATCCTTGTTCTGAAGACCTCTTTGATGACAAAATGCCTGTTGGGGTCAGAAGGCATGTAAGGGAGATCAAGAGGATGATTTAGTCTGCTCTGACGCCCAGTTACTGGATATCGCATCAGAGGAGGTGAAGGAAGCGGTCAATCGGCAAAAATCCCGGCTGCTTCGGCAACGCGCCTGCAGTGCCCCGTGCTCTAGCCTGCAGCTTCTGGATGAAGAAAGTCATGGACGGACCAACGTCACCTGTGTTGATGGATGATGATGAGACGCCACATTGCGATCCATCCTGGTCTTTTCCGCATAATTTGCTTGCGAAGCCGATGGCTTCATCAGTGGACGAGGAGGAAGACGATCTGGGTGTAGTGTCAATACGGGTCCCCTGCCACAAAAAGGGAGGACGGGTCGCGAGAAGTCCGCTGATATATTTCCCGCCAGCCACCCGGTTCACGCAAACCCCGCTCCCCTCGTCTTATCGCCTTCAAAAAGGTCCAGGACCCTCAAACCTGGGCGTCTATGAGCAAGCCTCTTATCTCAACCCAGCGATGTCATATGCCCGGAGCCCTTTGCCGTAAATGCATAAGTAGAGGCGAAGAACCTTAAGTGGTTAACCACCACCAACATGTCTAGCTCACATGCAAGCGAATGCATGAGTTGAAATGGAGGCAACACTTGGCCAAAAAAGGCCAGACCGACGCCTGGGGCCTCCAACCCCATGTCACACCCTCTGTCTCAGCCTCCTCCTCCTCCGCCACCACCCAAGCGTTCCTCAGCTAGCTGCCCATCGTCTCCTCTGAGTCATGATCAGGGATCAGCCCCGCTTCAGCCTCCACTGTCGACCCGAGTACCACCAGCACCCACCAGAGACTAGATGGGGGGGGGGGGGTTGAGGCGATTTTTTTATCAGACAAAGATGAAATCGGCAAGCTTTTTATGATGAATCGACAATTTTCCAGATCATGCGATAATTAAGGTTAAAATCTGAGCATCATCTATTAGACGCACGCGCCTTTTTCGCGCTTCCTGTAATTTTGCGCGGCCATAGCAAATCAGAATAACAGACTTAGGAGCATGAGATGTGTGTGGCGACGTCGATGACTGAGGATGATGTAAATGGTTGCGATTGGCTGAAAACATTCACATGAACCACCTCGGTTTTACATAGAACAGGCGTTTCCGTGATTTCAGCCTCCGTGTCCTCTCAGCTCAGCGTCACATAGGAAAGGGACCTAGTCGCTCTGTCCTGTGGCCAAACAGCTCACAGCGAAATTAGGTCAATTTCTGCACAGAGAAACCTACTACTATTAGCTGTGATCCGTCACTATTAGTTTATGATTAGAGATTTGAAGAAATCATGTGTTATCTTAGAGAATTTTAAATGTCAGCATCTACCAGCTGTACATTCACGGTCGGTGGGAGCTGTGGGATGGGGGGCCCCCCGCGGGGCGGAACACAGACAAGCTCTATCTATAAAAAAGAACATTGGATCAGTTCACCAAGACTTAGGTAGACATGTAGTGGAATATCTTTATTATTAACAGTTTGCTATTGAACTATATCCAGGAATTGGGCAGCCATGACCTTATATTGCTAAACATCATTTCTAGTACTCCGCAGGTCTCTTTGTTATGCTGCAAACTCCACTATTATCAGTGAAACATATTCAGATTGATTCATTTAATTTATGATGACAGTTAGATATAATCCACCTTGCACTTAAATTAACACACCAGTTCCCAGCAATCTTGTAGTCAGCACAGGTTGTTTTTGCCAAAAATCACCGTGAACGTACGAATACAATCACAGTTACGGTGTTTTTTGGACTTTTGCGCACCCAGTACTGGTTCATTGACGCAGCAACTACGTAAATCTTAAAACAGCAATCTATAATTCACCACCAGGTGAATTGAAAGGTGCAAGAATACCATATATATTATACCAAAACTAACAGATACGTGTTTTGGGACTTTATGCCAGTCCAGATTTGTTGATATGACAACCTTGCCAGTGTTAAATTTGAATCCAGCAATTTTGGTTTTGATTAGAGGATATTAGAAATGAGCTGTGATTTGCCGGTTTTTATAAAAGGACTTTCCAAAAACAATTCCAACCTTCTCAAATTTTTATATTTCTGGACATGGAGCGAAATGCAGGTGGTAAAGCGAGTCAAAGAGGTGGGTAGCACATGGCGGTAGAGGTACAGAGAAAGGTGCTCCTGTCCAGTGTCTGGCGACACCTAACACGCATGCCAGCGGATCGTCAGTTTCAGGACCTCAGGCCTGTCAGTCGCTGGTCAGGGCCCTGTGAATCTAAGTAACGAACATCAGTCGCCAATCTGTCCTTCAGATGGTTAAAGCAACCTGCATCTAGCGAGTCTTACCTCCTCAGTCCTCCCAGTCACGTCCACAAATTCGTCAATCAGCATCATCAGCATCCGGTCAACGATGAAGCAGCCCAAATGTCAACTCGTTACCCACCACTTGTGGATAATCCATTGTCAGACAGACCCCTCTGTGATGACAAAAAAAAATGCGGTTTGGGAAGAAGGCATTTTAAAAGATCAAGAGGATTATATTAGTCCTGCTCTGACCTCCCAGTTTACTGATGCCATATCAGAGGAGGTGAAGGATGCCGTCCAATCACGCAAAAATCCCGGGCGTCGGCAACGCCTTGCAGTCAGCCCCTTGCATGTAGCGCCCGCAGCTTCTGGTGCCAGAAAGTCAGGACCACCAAGTCACCTGTGTTGATGATGATGATGACTCGACGACATTGCTATCCATCCTGGCGTCTTTTCCGCAGAATTGTGCTTGCGAGCGCTTCATCAGTGGACGAGTAGGAAGACTATGGGGTAGACACAATACGGGTCCCGCCACAAAAGGGAGAGGCATGTCGCAGAAGTCCAGCTGAATGATACCCCCAGCCCACGGTCCCAGCGCAAACCCCGTGGGCTTCCCTCGCTTATCGCCGTCAAAAAGGTCCAGTACCTCTCATAAGCCTGGGCCTTCATTGAGCAACGCCTCTGATTCACCCAGCGTGTCATATGCCGCCTTTCGCCGTAAACGCATAAGTAGCATGGCCAAGGAACGCTTAAGTGGTTTAACCACCACCAACATGTCTAGTGTCACATGCAATCGAATGCATGAGTTGAAATGGAGGGAACACTTGGCCACAAAAGGCCAGACCCGACGCCGGCCTCCAACCACTGTCACACCCTCTGTCTCCGCCTCCTCCTCCCTGCCCGCCACCACCAAGCGCTCCTCAGGCTGCCCATGTCTCTCAGAGTCAGGATCAGGGATCGAGCCTCCGCTTCAGCCTCCACCGTCGCCCGAGTACCGACCAGCACCCACCAGAGACCCATCCTACCCCTCTCCTTATCCGCCATGTTTCACTACTCACTTCACGCCGTACAGCGGTCCAGACCTAGCAGCCAGCCTACTGTCTTCCAGGTTATGGGAACAGAAGAAACACATAACCCAAATCATCCCCAACAAAAGCCTGAATGACGAGCATTGCCAGGCTATTGGCCTGGAAATGATGCCTTTCCGTCTGGTGGACACAGATGGGTTCCGCCCCGTCATGAGGCCCTTCGCCGAACCGCCTGCCCCCCAATACCAGATGCCGAGCAGGCATTTCGTTTGCCAGAAAAGCCGTCCCTCGCCCTGGCCACCACGTGTCATCTAAAATTTCAAGTCGCGTTGGTCTGCATCATTGTCCCGGAAAAAGTCCATCTCACCAACCGGGACACAATGGACTAGTAAAGGCACCTGCCCAATCCGCTATATCTCTGTGACAGCTCCCTGGGTGAGCGGTGGATGTCTCTGGGGTGAACGGTGGCTCTCAGGCTCGGCGCACGCACTTCAAAACCGCAGGGATGGTGCAGGGCTCTTTCCCCCAAGTCCTCTAGGTGGCATCACGGTGCCCAGAGAACAAACCAGGCGTGTGAAATTAATCAGCCTTGGAGACCAGTCCACACACACAGATCAGTGAGACATGTGGACGGCTCTAAGCAACGAAACCCGAGTCCGCTGGCTGGGTGACAAGAACCATGTGCCAGGCAAGGTGGTGTGCGATAACGGGCGAGAATCTGCTGTCGCTCGCCTTAAGATCGGTAGGCTGGAGCACAAACCCTTGCCATGGCACATGTCATCGTAACCGTTGTCGTCTCCAGAAATTTCTAAAGAGCTACGACCCGGGGTCTGGATGCCTGCTGAAGAAGCACGATTTCTGAGTTCGCACATTATCCCTCCATACGCGTCAACCCTCTACTTCGTCCCGCCTGGCTGCTTGCAGCGTCAGCTCGGCCTCCTCCCCCTACAACCGTCTCATGTTGACGTGGCAACACGCTGGAAGTCCCACCCTCCACATGCTGCGCAGCGATTGTGGCAGCAGGCAAAGCCATTAAGCAGTAGCGAAGTGACACAAAGCCTGACAAGCAGCGGTACGGAACCTCGGGGGTGTTGAACCACCACCGAGAGTGTAGGCAGGTGAAGTGAGCTCTGCACATCCTTGCCAGTTTTGAAGAAGCCACCAAACTGGTCAGTGCGGACAATGCCCTTGTCAAGCATGAGCATTGTAGGTGATCTAGGTTCTGGAACGATCGTTGGACACTCTGAAACAACATCCCGCCAGCGATGGAGGAGAGACGGACACAGATGGGACCACGGAGCCTTTCTCATCCGCTAATCCACAAGGCCCGACAGTTTCACAATTTCATCGGGTCTTCATAGGCAGTGGTTCGGGGTCCAGAAGGCTAGTGCAAGGTGGCGCATCAGCTCTCAGAGGTGCATCATCTCAGGCAAAGGCCAGGGCTGTGTGAAGCTGTGCCGGAGGCGGCGGGGAGGAGGAGGAGGAGGAGGAGGTATTCCTAGACCCATTAACCTGACGTCCCTGCGCCTTGGAAAGAAGGATGGCGTCTACTTTGAGGCGGAGGAGGAAGAAGAGGAAGAATCAGTTTGCTAGTGCCTCTCGACCCCCGAGGCTTGGGAAATCAAGGCTCCATCCTCAATGAGTGCTTGGATATGCTCCATTTCCGACCAACAGATCCAGCCGCATTAAGAGCCGATCAAAATGAACAACAGTTACCTGGGTGTCCCATCCCTCCTGGATCCCCGTACAAAACAAAAATCACGCACTTTCCTTCCACCCACCCAAATAGAGAGAAAAATGGCAGGAAATGGAGACCTTGCTGATGGATCAACTGAGACATCTGTTGCATCTCGCTTCACGTTCCCCCAGATGTCACAGGTGGAACAACATAGGGCCGACGTGCCAGCAGTAAAGTGGCCAAGTAGGCGTAGCGCAGCAGCAGGCAAGGTGGCAGAAGCCTAACTGGGTGACCTCTGGCAATCTTGTTTACCAACCACCTCCACCACGCAATGCAATGCAGGCACACATCCAACACACAGAGAATTCAGCTTAAGATCATGGTGCACGACTATCTGGCGTCTCAACACCGGATGTTTTTGGCATGTGTTCCGGACCCAATAACTTTCGGGTATCCAAAATGGATGAATGGCCCGAGCTGGCTCGTCAGGCCATAGAGGTGATTGTCCTGCCCAGCAGCCACGTCATATCCTGGGGGAGCGTGCCACACCTTCAGCACACTGGAGGGAAAGTCATTACAGCAACGCATCCGCATTCCACAGATAATGTGGAGAATCGATTGACTTTCTTCAAGATAGAATCAGCGCCATTGGATCATCTGATGATGTTGTGGTCCCCATTGCCGATGTCACCGATTAGTTGCCGGTCTACTTCACATATTCCGTTTCACAAAACGAAATGGTCCTCTGAAAACTTTTTTATTTAAAATGATCATTACTTACATTGCAAATTTTTATCTCTTTTCCCAACAGTTCATTTGCTGGTTTTGCTGTGAGGAGACTGTAAAAGACACAAGGTTTCATGACAACACCGTATTCCATTTAACTCTCATTTATGACACTTAAGACATAGTTTTCGCATTGTCAATGGTTTTGATGGTCATGTTGCTGTGATATACAGCAGATAATCATGGTCCTTTGGAACATGAAATGTGACTTCTAAGTGGCATTTCTCCCTCACAATATTTTTAAATATTGGCTGAGAAGTTTCATATTTATAATTTTTTTGGGGTCATGTTGCTGTGAGATACAGCTTAATTATGGTCCTTTAGGAATAGAAATTGGCTTCTAAGTGGCATTTTCCTTCTCTCCTCACACAATTTTTAACAGTAGGCTGAAAGTCATTTTTATAATTTTTTCCGTCATGGCATGCTTTGAAATGCATCAATACTACATATCCTCATTATAAAAAAATGTTGTTTCTAACATACATTTGTTCTTCACAATTGCCCAAAGTGGCTCAAGGGAGTCATGCTTTGAAATTTTGGGGGCATTTTGGCTGTGACATCAGCTATACTAACAGTCCTATTCTAAAAATGTTGTATTCTAACAGACATGTTGTTCTCTCCACAATTGACCAAATTGGGCTCAAGTGTCATGCTTTGAATTTTAGTGGCCATTTTGCTGTGACATGCAGCTATACTACAGGTCCTATTCTAAAAAATGTTGTTTCTGAACAGACTTTGTTTCTTCACAATCTGTCAGAGTGGCTCAAGGGTGAGGTGCTGTCAGAAACAGGAATAGGTAGGACACTGTTAAGGACACATATTGCAAAATGACTTGTTTTTGCAAGATCTTTAACATAGCAATCAATCCTTGTATTGAGACAGCAACCCATTTAATACAATGAAAAAAAATAGAAACAAAGACATGGTAGGATTCACAACCTATTTTAAAAATGTGTTTCTAGAAATAAGTAATAAAAAACTTGCATGTACAAAATAGCTGTTAAAAAAATTCCGTCTGAATTGTACAGGTAGGTACAGGAAAACTATGAACCAGCATGTAGTTTTTCAGAGAACTGGAGTATGGAGCACGACAGAGAGACAAAGTAACAGAGACCATTTCCTCCAGCACGTTGAGTAAAATGAAAAAAGAATGCCAAGATATAGGGCACCTGGGTGTAACATGAGCGTTAACCACCAGTATCTTCCAAGTGAAACCAATTGGTCCACACTCATACAGGGGCGCCACGCTAACCCAGGTATTAGACTAGTGTACAGAGGAAGCTGTAGTTACTCACACTATCCCGCTTCCGCGCACTCTGCTTCAGCACGACAGTTTTCGTTGCTGCGTCATCAGTCAGGCATTTTAACCTGCTGTTAAAGATGATGGACGCCAGCCTGGGCTTTCAACCGCACCCACTGTAACACTCCGGCACCCTGGGTCATCCATATGGCTGTGGCCCAGACAGGTATATTCAATGTCCAGTTCAACTAAAATGGTGGTTGAAGGGAGGACTCCTTTTTCCGCACTTTTGAATGTGGGGGTCATGCAGGTTTGGGCGCTCATCAGCTGTGGCCCAGGACATGTAAAGTCAATGTCCAGTGAAACCTAAAATGGTGGTTGAAAGACTCTTTTCCCCAGCACTTATTAAATGTGGGGGTCATGCCGAGTTGGAGGCTCATGCTGTGGCCCAGGACAGGTATAGTCAATGTCCACGTGAAACAAAAATGGGGTTGAAATTCTCCTTTTCTCCGCACTTTTAAAATGTGGGGGTAAGTGCATGTTTTGGGGCCATGTGCTGTGGCCAAGGACAGTATATCAATGTCCAGTGAAACTAAAATGGAGGTTGAAAGACTCCTTTTTCCAGCACTTTTTAAATGTGGGGGTCATGGCAGAAGTTTGGGGCTCATGCCTGTGGCCAGTACATGTAAAGTCAATACCAGTTAAACTAAAATGGTGGTGAAAGTCTCCTTTTCTCCGGCACTTTAAATGTGGGGTCATGCAGGTTATGAGGGGCTCATGCTGTGGCCCAAGAACAGTATAGTCAATGTCCAGTGAAACTAAAATGGTGGTTGAAAGACTCCTTTTTTTTTCCCGGCACTTTTTAAACTGTGGTGTCAGACAGGATTAATGGTCATTCTGTTCGGTACAGGACAGAAATAGTTAGTGTCCCAGATTCAACTAAAATGGTGGTTGAAAGACTCCTTTTTGCGGACACCTGTTTTAAATCTGGGGGTCATGCAGACGTTTGGGGCTCATGCTGGTTCCAGGACCGGGATATTCAATGTCCAGTTCAAGTAAGATGATGGTTCAAATCATACAGCCTTCTGGCAGCTTTTTTTAAATTTGTGGTGATCAGGTTTAAGGCAGGCTGTGGTCCAAAGACAGGGGATAGTGAATGGTCTTGCCTTTTTTTCTGTGACTTTTATAACCTAAGCGTGTTGCCTAAGATGTGAGCACTATCCATTTGACTGTTGTGATGGGTTAATTTCAGCTTACTCCAGCCCTTGTTTGGGTGTAATAATGAAGGTGTTGTTGGCTCGTCCCATAAGACTTTAAGGTAATCGTGCTCATAATCGATGCTCACTTCGAAAAACCTTATCGATTAGCGTCCGACTATACCGACTATCGATCGACTCCTTCGATAGCCAACGCAACTCGCTCCAACACTACCAGAGACCCCATCCTACCCCTTTCTCCTTCCGCCAGTTATGATTACTCTGCAGGCCGAACAGCGGACCAGTCTACGCAGCCAGCCGTCTGTCTTCCAGGTATTGGGAGTAGAAGCAAACACTTTAACCCAAACCATATCCCAAAGCCAAAAAGCCTGAATGTCGGTATTGCGAGGCTTTTGGCCTGGAAAGTTGCCTTTCCGTCTGGTGGGAACACAGATGGGTTCTGCCACGTCATGGCTCCGCGCCTGCCCCTAATACCCAGATGCCGAGCAGGCATTTCTTTGCCAGAAAAGCCGTCCCTCGACCTGGGCCCTGAACATGCCAGCCACGTGTCATCTAAAATTTCAAGCGCGATGTCTGAATTGTGTCCGGAAAAGGTCCCAATCACACCACCGACACATGGACAAGAAGCACGGCAAGGCCGCTTACTCTGGGACTCTCACTGGGTGAGCTGGGTGGATGTCATTGGGGGTGACGGTGGCTCTCAGGTGGCTCGGCGCACGCTCTTCAAAACCGCAGGTATAGTGCAGGGCTTCTTTCCCCCAAGGTCCTCTGGTGGCATCAACGTCGCCCAGAGAAAAACAGCCGTTTTGTAATTAAATCTGTCTTGGAGACCGTCCACACACAGGACAGGAGCTGTGGAGGCCTCCGCAACTAGACCGAGGAGCGCTGGCTGGGTGACAAGATCCTTGTGCCAGCAAGGTGTATGCGATAACGGCGATATCTAGCTGCCTCCCTTCAAGAACGGTAGGTCTGGAGTCACATCCCTTGCCCTGTCAACATGTCATGAACCTTGTCGTCCCAAGAAAATTCTAAGAGCTTACCCGGGGGTGTCAGGACTGCCCTGCTGAAGAAGTCTCCGAGGTCGGTTTCGCACTTCCGCCGTTCAGCTCTGACCAACCCTGCTTCGTCCCGGCCTTGCTGCGTTGCAGCGTCAGCTCGGCCATCCCCCGTCTACCTTCATTGTTGATCGTGGCAACACTCTGGAATTCCACCCTCCACATGCTCCAGCGATTGTAGGGGAGGCACGCTGCGCAATGCCATTACGCAGTACGAAGTGACACATGGCCTGAACAAGCCAACGGTGCGGACCTCGGGGTGTTGACCACCGAGAGAGGAGGCAGTTGAAAGAGATCTCTGCACCATCCTTCCCATTTATGAAGAAGCCACCAAAATGGCAGTGGCAGGACGATGCCCTTGTCAGCATGACCATTGTGGTGATCTTAGTTCTGGAACATCGTTGGACACTCTGAAACATCAGGTCCCGCAGCGAACGGAGGAGGAGTACGACACAGACAGGACACGGGAGCCTTTCTCGTCTGTCAAATCCAACAAGAAGAGCCCGACAGCTTCTCAATTTTATCAGTCTTCAATAGGCAGTGGTTCAGGGTCCAGAGTTTTTTTTCTAAGGTGCGAAGGGCGGGCACCTCAGCTTCTCAGGGTGCATCATCTGAGGCAAGTCAGGGCTGTGTTGAAGCTGTGGCTGGAGGAAGCGGAGGAGGAGGAGGAGGAGGTATTCCTAGACACCGACGTCCCTCCGGCCTTGGTAAGAGGGTTGGCGTGAATTTGAGGCAGATGAGTAAGATGAGTTAGCTAGTGCCCTCTCACCCAGAGCTTTGGAACTCAAGGCTCCATCTCTCATATGAGTGCTTGTATGCTCCATTTCCTCCAACATGATCCTCGGCATTAAGGCCATCAAAATGAAAAACATTACTGTGTGCCACCCTCCTGGATCCCCGTACAAAACAAAACTCAGCACGTTCCTTCCACCCACCCAAAGAGAGTAAAATGCAGGAAATGGAGACCTTGCTGATTGATCAACTGGAGACATCTGTTGCGTCTAGCTTCACCGTTCTTCAAATGTCACATGGAACAATGCCAGCGAGTGACAGGCATAGGTGCCAAGTAGCGGTAAGCCTCGGCAGCAGCGGCAGCATCAGGCAAGCTGAGGTTGGCAGAAGCCTAATCGGGTGACCTTGCAATCTTTATTTACCACCACACACACCACCCCAACGCCATGCATTCAAGCGCCACAGATACACACCCAGAGACCAGCTTAAAGATCATCGTTGCAGGCGACTATCTGCGTCACAACACCGATGTTTTTGTATGTGTTCCGGACCAATAGACTTCCTGTGTATCCAAAATGGATGAAATGGCCCGAGCTGGCTCCTCCACGCCATAGAGGTGTTGCCTGCCCAGCCAGCCAGCGTCATATCTGGAGCCTGCAACCTTCAGCACAGCCGGAGGATTCATTACAGACAAACGCATCCGGACTTTCCCACAGATAAATGGATCGTTTGACTTTCATCAAGATGAATATCAGGCATGGATCTCTGATGATGTGTGGCCCCAATTGCTGAGGTCACCGATTAAGTTGCTGGTCTACTTCACCATTCCTCTCCAAACAAAATGGGTCCTCTTGAAAAACTTATTTTTAAAAATGAATCATTTCTTACTGGCAATTTTTATTCTCAATTCCCCAACAGTTCATTTTGATGGTTTTGCTGTAACGGAGCACTAAAAAGACACCAAGAGTATCCATGACAAATACCCCCATATTCCATTTACTCACTCATCTTTAGAATTGTTCACATTCGTCAATGTTTTAGGGGTCATGTTGCCTCACACATTTTTTAACCAGTGGACTGAGGAAGTCATCATTTAAAGATTTTTTGGGGTCATGATGCTGTGAGATACAGCTAATAAATCATGGTCCTATCTGGAACAGAAATGTGGCTTTCTAAGTGGCATCTTTCTCCTTCACCTTTTTAACAGTGGCTGAGGAAAGTCATATTTATAATTTTTTGGGGTCATGTATCGCTGTGAGATACAGCAATAATCATGTGTCCCTTTGGAACAGAAATCGTGCTCTAATTGGCATTTCTTCTTCACAATTTTTTAACAGTGGCTGGAAGTCATATTTATAATTTTTTGGGTCATCGCTGACTTTGAATAGGAGCAATACTACAGGTCCTATCTAAAAAATGTTGTTTTCTAACAGACATGATTTGTTCATCTAACAATTGTCAAAAGTGGCTCATGGGTCATTGTTTTGAATTTTTGGTGGCATTTTGCTGTGACAATGCAGCATACTACAGGATCCAAATATAAAAAATGTTGTTTCTAACAGACATTTGCTCTCACATTGTCCAAAGTGGCTCAAAGGGTCATGCTCAGGAAATTTTTGGAGCATTTGAGGCTCGTGACAGCAGCTATACTACAGGTCCTATTCTAAAAAATGTTGTTTCGGTAACAGAACATTTCGTTCTTCACAATGGCAAGAGTGGCTCAAGGGTGATGTTCTCCAGAGAACAGGAATAGTGTAGGCACACTGGTTAATGGACACATATTGAAAAATGACTAGCGTTTTTGCAATATCTTTAACATCAGCTATCACTCCCTTTTATTTGAGACAACCCACTTTAATACAATTAGACAAACAGTAGAAACAAAGACATGGTGGGATTCCATCCTATTTAAAAAATGGTGTTTTGCTAGAGATTAAACTACTAAAAAACTTGCATGTCCAAAATACTGTAAAAAAAGTTCCTCTGAATGTACAAGGGAGTTAACATGAAAACTTGACCAGATGTAGATTATTCAGAGTACATGGAGTAACGGAGCACGGACAGAGAACAAAGTACAGAGACCACTTTCCTCGAGCCCGTTGGAGTAAAATGGAAAAAGAATGCCCAATATGGGCACCTGGTGTAACAGAGCGTTAACCACATCGAAACCCAGTATTTCCAAGTGAAGCTCCAATGGTCCACAACATACGGAGGGAAGCGCTCCCCAGGTATGACTGTGTACTGAGGTACGCTGGAGTTCTCACACTTCCGCATCCGCACTCTGCATCCGCACGACAGTTTTTCGTTGCTCGCCCGCCCCAGCGTCATCAGGCATTTAACCTTGCGTGTTAATAGATGACGGACGCCAGCCTGGGCTCTCACCGCACCCAACTGTAGACCCGCGCCCTGGGTCATCGCTGAGGCCGCAGGCCAGTATAGTCCAATGTCCAGTGAAACTAAAATGGAGGTTGAAAAGACTCCTTTTTTCCGTCCTCTTAAATGTGGGGGTTCATGCAGGTTTGGGGCTACATGCTGTGGCTCAGGACAGGTATAGGTCAATGTCCAGTGAAACAAAGATATGGTGGTTCGTACGACGTCCTTTTTCCGGCACTTTTTAAATCTGGGGGTTTATGTCAGGGTTTGGGGCTCATGCTTGGCCCAGGACAGGTATAGTCAATGTCCATTGAAACAAAATGTGTGGGTTTGAAAGACTACCTTTTACCGGCACTTTTAAATCAGGGGTTATGGCAGGTTTTTGGAGCGCTCAATCCTGTGGCCAGACAGGTATATCAATGTCCAGTGAAACTAAAATGGTGGTTGAAAGACTACCTATTTTCCGCACATTTTAAATTGGTCGGTCAATGCAGTTTGGGGCTTCATGCTGTGCCCAGGACAGGTGATAGTCAATGTCCAGTGAAACTACATGGATGGTTGAAAGACTCCTTTTTCCGGCACTTTTCAATCTGGGGGTCTTGGATGTTTGGTGCTCATGCTGCGTCCAGGACATGGATATTTCAATGTCCAGGTTCAAGTAAGATGATGGTTCAAAACATACTGCCTTCTGGCACTGTTTTAATTTGTGGGTGGATGCAGGTTTAAGGGTCATTTCCCGCGCTAGTTGTAACACGACAGGGATAGTGATTGGAGTGTGTTTTTTTTCTGTGGCTTTTTATAACCTAAGTGTGTTGCCAAAGATGTAGCACGTATCCATTTGATCTGTTTGTGGATCTGTTTTAATTTCAGCTTCTCCAGCCCTGTTTGGGTGTATAGAATGAAACTAGGTGTTGTTGCTCTCCCATAGACTTTAATGGTCATCGCTCATAATCGACTGCTCACTATCGAAAAACCTTATCGAAGGTGGCCGACTATCGACTATCGCCCGATGTCGATAGCCAACGTAATCGCTCAACACTACTAAGAACACATTAGTTTGAAGTACTTAAGAGCTCCGTTTATCAGGATTGTTGCCCATCTGGCACTTTTTATGGATTTGCTACGAACAAGTCTTGTGTGATTTTCACAAAACCTTATCTTGCTGGATGAACTACACCATTTGCCTAACACCTTCTTAAGTCTTGCAACATGACAAGGAATATTAGCCAAGCCAGAAATTCATCTGTAGATAGCTCTCCCTTCTATTAGAGAAGACTCTGGTCTAGCAAATATGAGATAATTTGTGTCCTCTGGTGAGAGCAGGTTTGCATAATTATTTACTTTGGAGCATTGCCTGAAAATTACGTCTGTATGCCTTTATTGAGAATGAGTGCTTCCCTGAGTTACATCTAAAGCATTTCTGTAGTCAGCCAGTACCATTCAGGGAAAGTCTTGTTCTGCAAGGTTGCAGCATGTTCATAGTCTGCCATCATGGACCATCTGGTTTCCATAGAAGATAATTAATACTTCTCTCCTTTCCTCTCTTTCCTTGAAGTGTTTTACTTTAAATAAAACTATGATCCCCCTCCTTCCTATTCTCCCATTCCTTCTCACTTGGGATTTGCTTATTGCTTAACATGTGTAATTGTATTTCAACATTGCAACATTGTATTAGTACAGTGAGTAATGTACAAAGAGATACCCAAAAGTACTGGCTTCTGTCATAAAGTCAATGGCCGTGGAACCCTTCAGAGGCAGTATGTCCGCCAACCCTGATTTACTTTGATGCTGCAGGTGACTGGTTTTTCACTAACAAAAACTCCATGACAAATCACAGAAAAATGGGACATTATTTACTCAAAAACACAACGAAGGCCATACTTACAGCTAAATGGTTGGACTAAAGACTGAACCCGGTAGGAGGCAACACAGGTCCCTGTGCTACTTGGGAAGAGAAAATTGCATTTAGATAAGGTGATAGAAAAGGGTGCCATTAATGCAGGTATGTGTGGTGCACCATGCTGGCTTACAGCCTATTACGCCGCTACTGTTGGGTGGGCTGCCAAGCACTTTTTAGGTGTCCAACACAAAATACAGACAGAGGGTGTGTGAGCTACTGCTCAGCAATGACCTGCACCTGTTTATCTTTCCCAAGTAGCACAGGGGCCTGTGTTGCCTCCTACTGGGTTCAGTCTCTAGTCCAGCCATTAAGCTGTAAGTAAAAACTCCATGACATCACAGTCAACTCGATGAGTTCATTGAAAGTCCAAAAAAGATCTTCCAGAAAGTCTTGAAAAATTTTAATCACATTTGTATCAGTTTGGACCATTAGAGAACCTCTATAATAAGTTTGCTCATTAATGGACGTTTCATCTACTAACACCAATTTCCATTGATTATATTTTTTTCCCAAAAGGAAAAAAAATTCACAGCTGCATGTAGGTGATATGTATCAGTCATCCCAAAACAAGGGAAAGATTTCACAAACTGTTAAAAGAAATAGCTATGGATCCAAATGCAACCTTCCCCAACAATGTTGGCTGGCATACTGCTTCAAAAAGGTTCCGCGGACATACAACGAAGTTACAGATTAACATCACATTACAAATTAACACCACACCCACCAGAAGATGATTCCTGTTTCCTTGTATGTTGTAGGGTCTATGTCCTTGTTGTCTGTTATGTTCTTGTGCTACAAGGTATGCCTGTGTTATTTATTTTACTGTTTCCAGCCTGTGCTGCGTTAAAGTGAATCATAGGTTTGTATTTTGAAGACTGATTGTAAATTAAGCTATTTTCAATGACAACAGCTGTCTGCAGATTACTCTTTCTTTTGGAAGAGGACTCTGGTTTGGCTAATATGAAGTGGTTTTCCTCCTTTGGGAGGAAAGTGAAGTTGCACGCTTTACAAGACACAAAAGCTGCATGTAAGATATTGAGATTGCTGAATATTTTTTTGTAGAGTCATTGATAAACCCATAGTATAAAAGCTTGGGGCCCAAGAGCAACCACAGTTAAGCCCCTTTACATGAGAACGTTTAAATGAGTCAATTCAGCCTGCAATATGTGAGAAGTTGAGAAAATCCCTCTGAAATTTCTGGTCAATTTTATGCTACATCAAAGCACTGAACCATTGCATCTGCTTTAGTTGTGTGCTTCTTGTGAGAAGAGCATAAACATTCACATGCAAACAATTAAAATTCTAGCTTTATTTGTGGAAACATGAGCCAAAAATACTCAAACAATTTGTGTTATTACAAAAGCAGTAACAAAACTAGACCTTAATTGCAGATTATTTCAAAATTATATATCTTAAATCGAAAAAGACAGCTGAGAAATATACTAGGGTTGCAATGAAATAACATATTTCTCAAAGAAAGTGTTGAAGAAACCTTTTGGGAAAATCATAACAAGTCAAACATGTCATTGATTACATAACAGTAATTTAGATCTATTGGCTCAAGGCTGCATCTACATTCCCTGCTAGTGTGCTTGATTTGAATGAACATGTAGTCGCAAAAATGCTTGTTTGTGAAGTGTCATATTCTTATTATACTGTAGAATATGTATGAGCTATGGCACAAGGTAACCTTTAAAGCATAATTCCAGGTTGTGCCAAAGTTGCATATAGTTACATAATTACATAGTTTGTAAAGATAAAAAAAAAAAAAACACAGCCGTCCATCCAGTTCAGCCTATTATCCTACAAAGTTTTATCCACAGGAAGGCAAAAAATAAACATGAGATAGAAGCCAATTGTCCTCACTTAAGGAAAACAATTCCTAAACGACTCTAAATCTGGCAATTGGAATAAATCCCTGGATCAACGCCCCTTCTCCAGAATACTAGTCACTATAGCTTTTTATATTATTGCACTCTATAAATGCATCCAGATCCCTATGCACTTATTCAGTGAGTTCACCTAACAACTTCCTCTGGGAGAGAGCTCCACAGTCTCATCACTCCCATGGTAAAGCATCCCCTTCTTGGTCGTGTAGAAACTTTCTTTCCGCTAGATGCAGCAGATGCCACCTTGATATGCATTAAGTCCAAAATAGATCATGAGGAGATCTCTATATAAATAAATGTGTATAAATATATCAATGATTACCATATTTTTCAGACTATAAGACACACCTAAGTTTTAGAGGAGGAAAATAGGGAAAACATCTTTTGAAGTGAAAATTGTGGGCTGAAGTGTAGTTTTTATTGGTACCATTTTGGGAAACAGGCGACCTTTTGATAAATTTTTATTCAAATTTTTTGAGGATATGAAATGACTAAAAAAAAAAACACAATTTGGGGTTTGGAATATTTTTCTTCTATAATGTACAGCGTATGGGATAAATGATGTTATATTTTAATAGATTGGACTTTTACAAAGATGGTGATACTGATTATGTGTAACATTTTTTTTTTTTTTTTATGTGTGAAACAGCAAAAGGGGGGATTTAAACTTATAATTTTTTTTTGTTTTACTTTTTTTTCTATGTTAATACTTAGTCCCCCTAGGGTACTTGACCACTAGAGGGCACAATACCTTGTCCTATATACAGCAGTACTGTTGTACTGACGTATATAGGATTTTCCGTCATTACACAGGATGTACTGTAATAGGTGTGCAAACATACAAGCTGAGGAAGCCTGTGAGAGGCTTCTGGCTGTCATGGCAACATATCCCCCCTTGCAATTATGTTGCAGAGGGGTTATTGGAGAGAGGAGCGATGAGTCTAAAGGGATAACAGCAGGGATGGAGCTGGCTCCATCCCTGATGTTAGCGGTGGCTGCCGGCTGTACTGATCAGCTGCCAGTCGCCGCTGTACAGTGCTCTCTCGGGCCGGCAGCAGTGCGGCGATCCTCTGTTAAGATGCCAATGGGTTTAACCTCTTAAACACCGTCCTATAGCCCGAAAAATATGGGAAGTCTTTTCAGTAAACTAAATAACCCTAATTTGTTAATCTTTCTGGGTATTGTAATCCACTCATTCCTTTTATTGTTTTTGTTGCTTGCGTTTGAGACTGCTCAAGCTTTACAATGTCTTCCTTGTGCACTGGTGCACAAAACTGTACATGTACAACCTTCCTGCAACTTTTGTTTTCCAAAGAGATAGATATCTATTTTTTTTATGAACTTCTAAGTAAAAATGTTTATGTACAAATTTTAATTTGAAGGCACAAAATTTAGAGCTGTTCTATAGAAATCACAGGAATCTATGGTTGCATATGGTTGGTGGTTCTAAAAAAAGCTAAAACATGGAACTTGCTAACAGCTATGGAAACTATTAATATATCTATGTTTCCATAGAAAGCTGCAGGAAAGAAATAACTGATCCACGTAATGGTGCAAAGGGGTCATCTCAGAAAATAGTTTATGATATCCATGCCTCTATTTTGATTGCACTTTCTCCCATGTGTCTAAAGCCTTGCTTACCTGACAGAATTTCATGTGGATTTCATCAGGGAAATCCTATGTATTCAATGTTAAAATCCATGTAAATTCCACCCCTAAATCAAATCCCATTATTAATGTAACTCTGCACCAAAGTTTATAAAGCACAGATGTGGTTGATAAAAATAAAAAATGACATGTCACTTATTGACATGCTTTTGTAAGGAAATGTGTCAGGTAGCTAAGATGTAGATGTGTCCCACTGAATGGAAACTTTTGATACATAATTATGGAAGTACAAATTCATGACAGAAATCCAAGAATATTGTTTGGAATTGTTGCTGCAAAACTATGACAAATATGTAAATTGAAAAAAATTCATTGTGTGGACATAATTAAGATTTAAACTTTAAAATGTAAAATAAAGTTGATTCTTGTTCTCTACATTGCAGACAAAAAGGTGTAGTAAAGCTAAACTTTACAGATAACCCACCATGATATCACGGCACAAAAAGTTATCTCAACTTTTTCAATGCTTTTCAGTGGCTTTAAGGCCTTGTCCCCATGGCACTGTTTTTCAGCCGACTGACAAACTTTCACACAGACCTTAATGGAAAATCTGTGCAGCAGTCCCCACTGCACAGATTTTCCGCCCGCCGGTTTTTCAGGCCACCTGCGGTCCAAAAAACATATAACAAGTTTATTCTCCCGACCGGTTTTAAGATGGAATATGAACATGTCTATGTGAAGGGGAAGGGCTTTTCTCCGCTATCCGCAGAGAAAAGCCGCCCCCCACCCTCTCCCGCAGTCGTGTGCACGGCATGAAAACAGGATAAACCGACCGGTATTTGTCCTGTGCAGTGTAAACGAACCCTTATTGTAATCTAGGATCAGACAATACAAAAAGCAGTGATATCATGGACCAATTAAACTCTGTATGACTCCCACTGAGAAAAACAAGCTCCTGGCCAGGCCTTCTGCTTCCATGAAGCATGCATGCATGCATAATTACTTTCTATCAAAATGAATTATACCACAAAGTAGAAGTCTTTCTATATTTGTATTTCTTATAAATAAAAGGTAATGTGTATTTATTTTCTTTTGTAGTTCTTTTCTCTTGATTGTAAACACTAACACAGAACTGCACAGAGGCGATTACTAGGGATGAGCGATATTATCGACAAAAGTTGAAATCGGCACGATCTGTAGGCTGATCGGAAATTTCCGATCTCACAATATTTTAGGTGACAATCTTACAGATAATCTATTACTATTGCGCCATTTTCAGCGTTTCCTGTAATTTTGGCGGCCAGCCAATCAGCTCTGAGGATAGAGGGGGGGTGAGGAGGATGTACAACGTCACCACTTTGTGGTGTATGGATCTCATTGGCTGCAAAAATCATGTGACCTCGTTTTATCTATGCTGCTGAATTTCCTGTTTGAGCTCATACTCTGTCTATCACACTTCAAAGCAGGACGTGTCGGTCTGCTTTTAAACCAATAGCTGTTCTAACAGCTCTGATAGTCACTTCTAATACAAGAAGCCATCCACCTACAGCTTAGAATAGAGTTAGATTAGAGAATTGCACTTCTTATTTACACAATCTGTATATACCCGCATACAAGATTAAACATACTCCAATGTTGCTTAAATTCTATAAAGATTTATTTTAAAGCAACCAAATCCAAATACATGAACGTTTTCAGGCCAGTTTAGACCTTCATCAGATGTGTCGCTCTCTTATAAAGTGGTAAATATGAGACTGGCGATCCCTGGTTAGAGTGAATACTGGCCGCAGCTCAGTGATGCAAAGAGGAAAAACTTCTTATTTAGTTAGAGAAAGTTTTAAGGATATCTACTGGTGTGTGCAGCCGCGGGGCTGCGGAGGGGAGGGGGGAGGGGCGGGAGCAGGAGAGGCTTTTGAAATGAAGGGAGATATTTTGCAGCTCAGTGTGTTCTGTGATCTTCAATTGAAAAATAATTGTTTTCTACCACTTTTTTGGCCAGCAGACCTCTGCTAGCAGTTGAAATTGTTCCTGTGTTTACAGTTCTATTGCAATCACTATCAGGGTGGGGGGGGGGGCGGGAGCAGGAGAGGCTTTTGAAACGAAGGGAGATATTTTGCAGCTCAGTGTGTTCTGTGACCTTCAATTGAAAAATAATTGTTTTCTACCACTTTTTTGGCCAGCAGACCTCTGCTAGCAGTTGAAATTGTTCCTGTGTTTTCAATTCTATTGCAATCACTGCGTGTCAGTGTTCTCAAAAACGGGCTCAACTTATCCCTATAACTTAGAAATAGTTGTACTGAATTCCATGCGTCTCAGTTTGGCGCAAAGAGTCCAGTTGTACGAATATTGTGCTCTACAAATTTCCTAGTAAATTACGCTTGTAGTCAGTGGTGCGAATGCTGCCATATTAATCCATATAATATTTAAATACTCTTATTACAGTCCGTGCGTCTGTTTGGCGCAAAGAGTTCAGTTGTACGAATATTGTGTTCTACAAATTTTATAGTAAATTACACCTGTAATCAAAGGTGCGAAGGCTGCCATATTAATCCATATAACTTTTTAATACTTCTATTTCACTCAGTGTGTATCAGTTTGGTGCTAATCGTGGATTTGTATGATAGTTTGTTGAAAACTATCAATTGCTAGTTATACTGGGCAGTTGTAAATCGCAGGGACTGAAGGAAGAACACTGTTGATTTTGTGTTATGGTTCTTCTACCAGACCGCATTTCACAGATATTTAATAGAAACAATTCTGTTTCTAATCCTAGTTGGCTGTTGGAAATTAGAGGGATTTAAGAATAGCTGTGATTTGCCATCTTTCAATAAGAGACTGTCAAAAACTCTTCCATACCTTCTTAAATTTTAATATTTCTGAACATGGAGTGAACTGCAGGTGGTAAGCGAGCAGAGAGGGATGTAGGACATGGAGGTAGAGGTACGAGAGAAGGTGCTCCTTCCAGTGCTGGAGACAACATGCAAGCCAATGGATCATCGGTTGCAGGACCGTAAGGCCTGTCATCGCTGGGTCGGTGCCCTGTGAATCTCAGTAAAGAACAGCGTCGCCAATCTGTTCTTCAGTGGTTAATGCAACCTGCATGCTGCAGTCCACGACAGGGATAGTCAATGTCCAGTTCAACTAAAATGGTGGTTCAAAGACTCCTTTTTCCGCCACTTTTTAATCTGTGGGTCAGACAGGTTAAAGGGTCATGTTGCGGTCCAGGACAGGTATAGTTAATGTCCAGTTCAACTAAAATGGTGGTTGAAAGACTCCTTTTTCCGGTACTTTTTAATCTGTGGGTCAGACAGGTTTAAGGGTCATGCTGCGGTCCAGGACATGGATAGTCAATGTCCAGTTCAACTAAAATGATGGTTCAAATAATACCGCCTTCTGGCACTTTTTAATCTGTGGGTCATGCAGGGTTGGGGGTCATTCTGTGGTACAGGACAGGGATAGTGAATAGTCTGTGACTTTTTTTCTGTGACTCTTGTTGCCGAATTGTCTTGCCTAAGATGTAGCACGTATCCAGTTTCCTATTGTGGATGTTAATTCCAGCTTCTCCTCCCCTGTTTGGGTGTAAGAATAAAGGTGTTTTTCCTCTCCCATAGACTTTAATGGTCATCGGCGATAATCTGTTATCGACTATTGGCATGATAGTTGCCGATATTGACTATCGAATCGATAACAATAGTTGACACAATCGCTCATCACTAGCGGTTACCAGTCACGTCAGTCTTTTGCTACTGTCGAGTTCACAATCTGCAATCTCTAACTATTCCTATGTCAAGGGATTGCTAAATATGCAGAAAAACAAATACATTTCATAAATAAGGTTTATGCTACTGGACATAATGGATATTGTCCCTTTAAAAGTGCATGTGCTTTCCTTTAAATAATGACTTCAACCCTAAAAATACCCTTTTCTCTGCTGTTTGCTATCTTGCATTTAACAGCTTTAATGGAATCCATTTATTTCAAAGACGTGATGTCCTTATGTCATTCAATTAGAAGCAAAATGTTGGAAACTACAAAAATAAACATGAATAACTTTTTTTTTTCAATTAGCGTTTTTTTATTCCTTCACACAATTCTACGTGTAACATTTATTTCCAGGCCTGAGTGCCTTTAGTTCATTAATATACAGTTAAAACCAGAAGTTTACATACACTATATAAAAAGACACATCTGCATGTTTTTCTCACTATCTGACATGAAATCATAATAAACCTTACCTGTTTTAGATCAATTAGGAACCAAAATGATTTATATTTGCCAAATGCCAGAATATGAGAGAGAGAATTTTTTAAGACATTTTTATTACTTTCTGCAAAGTCAAAAGTTTTCATACACTAGGATTACTATGTATTTAAACAATCTGGGAAAGCCCATATGATGATGTCTTTGAAAGCTTCTGATAGGTTTATGGGCAACATCTGAGTTAACTAGAGACACACCTGTGGATGTGTTTTTTTTATCCACACCAGAAATACACTGCTTCTGTATGTAACATTATAGGAAAGTCTAAAGAAATCAGCCAAGATAACAGGAAGAGAATTGTGGACTTGAACAAGTCTGGATCATCCTCGGGTGCAATTTCCAGATACCTCAAGGTGCCTCGTTCATCTGTACAAACAATTATACACAAGTAGAAACAAGATGGGAATGTCCAGCCATCGTACTGCTCAGGAAGCAGATGGGTTCCGTGTCTCAGAGATCAACGTGCTTTGGTTCGACATGTGCATATCAACCCAAGAACAAAAGAAAAAGACCTTGTGAAGATACTGGTGGAAGCTGGTAAGATTGTGTCATTCTTATTATATATTGACGGTATCTTCAACTTACTCCTGTTTTTTTGCACAATTATGGCCAAGTCTGCTATAGGGTATTTCTCCAACTCCTATTACACTTAAACATGTGGACTAACTGCAAGTATAATGCTTTTTGCCATTGTACACTAAAAATGTGTGGTTTTTTAATAAATAAGAAATATTTTATAAAAAGGAATGAGTCTAAAAAATTGGATATGTTTAAGATTGTGTAATTATACACAGTGAAACGAATACTATGTCAACATGGGCTGAAAGGCCACTCTGCCAGGAAGAAACCATTAAGAAACATATACAGTAAAAGCCAGATTAATGTTTGCAAATGCACAGGTACAAAGACCTACATTTTTTAAGACTTGTCCGGTGGTCTGATGAAACCAAAATTGAACTGTTGGGCCATAATGACCATTGTTACATTTTGAGGAAAAAGGGAGAAGCTTGGAAACCTAAGAACACCATCCCAATTGTGAAACACGGGGGTGGCAGCATCATGTTGAGGGGTTGCTTTGTTGCAGGAGGGACTGGTGCACTTCACAAAATAGATGGCATCATGAGGAAAGAAGATTATGTGGCAATACTGGCAACATCTCAAGACATCAGCCAGAAAGATAAAGCTTGGGCGGAAATGGGTCTTCCAAATGGACAATGACCCAAAGCATACTGACAAACTGGTTACAAAGTGTAGCGGGTGATCCCGCTCCTTGGCCCGCGGGCCGCGGGTGCAACCGTGGGCGCCCCCCCCTTCCCCCACCCGGGTGCCTGCTGGGGTCAGGTGGCGCCGCTGGCCGCGGGACGAGCTGTGGGTCCGCTCCTCCTGGAGACTCACCTGACCTCGTTCCTGTCACGTCCGCACCCTCTTCCGGCTGAGGCGCGTGAGCGCCTGTTCTTGTAAATTTAAAGGACCAGCACCTCGGTAATTGGCTAATTGCCGGGCGCTTCCCCTATTTATGGTTTTGCTCCACAGTCATTCCTTGCTGGAACTATGTTGCCTCGTGCCCTAGAAAAAGCGTTCTTTAGGTGTGTTCTTGCCTTGCTGTGTACCAGACCTCTTGCTACGTTTCTCGACTCCGAACCTCTGCCACCTGCCCTGACCTTCCTGCCTGTCCACGACTACGATTCTTGATTTACGATTCTGTACCTCCTGCACCTGGGCCACCACCGTAAGCCCGCCAGGGTAGCGACCTGGTAAAATCCCACAGCAGCAAGTCCATTCCGCTTTGCGGCGGTCTCTGGTGAAAACTGGGACCTACTTAGACTCCGCTCCCTGGCGCGGTTGTTGCCATCGCTTCCGATGGTCCAGTGGATCTCCTACCTAGCCGTTACAGTTAGATCCAGCCATGGATCCCACCAAGGTGCCCCTGCCAAGTCTTGCGGATCTTACGACCATTGTTGCTCAACAGTCGCAGCAGATCGCGCAACAAGCACAGCAATTGGGTCAGCTGTCCGCCATAATGCGTCAACTCCTGGCGCCCCAGCAGCAGCAACCTGCCTTTTCACCGGTGATTCCAACACCCCTGGCCGTCCCGCTGGCAACCGTGGGCCCGAAGCTTCGCCTTACTCTACCTTCCTCTACCAGAGGATTTATCACGCAGTGCTCCATGCACGTGGAGCTGATGGCCAACCAGTTTCCCACTGAAAGGTCGAAGGTGGCGTTCGTGGTGAGCCTGCTATCCGGAAAGGAACTGGCCTGGGCGACACCTCTTTGGGACCGGAATGACCCTGTGACCGCAGACCTACAGGTTTTCCTCACTGAATTCCGCAGCGTTTTCGAGGAGCCTGCGCGAGCGTCTTCTGCAGAGACGGCGCTATTTAACCTACGCCAGGAGGACTCCTCCGTAGGAGATTATGTGGTCCAATTCCGCACCCTAGACTCCGAGCTGTCGTGGAATAATGCCGCTCTCTGCGCCACATTCAAGAAGGGCCTGTCAAGCAGAGTAAAGGACGCACTTGCAGCTAGAGATCTCCCACCCTTCTTTGAGCGAAATATCCTTTTCTGGCCACTCGCATAGACGTGCGTTTCACAGAGAGACAGCAGGAGCTCCGCCAGGAGCGTAACTCGGCACAACCTTGCCGTCTACCTCGTCTGGCTTCTTTGTTCCAGAAATCTCCGCTGCCCCCTCCACAGGTTTCCACCGAAGAACCCATGCAGGTGGACCGGGCACACTTGTTGGAGTTAGAGCTCTCCCGCCGCCGGATGGAGAACCTTTGCCTCTACTGCGCCAGTCTGGACCATTTCCGTAGGAGTTGTCCGCAGCGTCCTCAGCGTTCGGGAAACGCTCGCACCTAGGTGCCGTAGGAGAGGCGTCCCTAGCTGCTCAATCTTCCTCTCCATGACTGATGTTGCCAGTGGAGGTAACGACGGATGCTGGCCTATCTCTTTGGGTTCCTTCCTTCCTTGACTCCAGCTCCGCTGGGACCTTCATTCATGCCTCCCTGGTTTCTCGCTATCGCTTGCAAGTGATTCGTCTGGAGAAGCTGTTGCTTATCTCTTCAGTCACTGGGGAGCTTCTTAGCGACTCCATTCAGTTCATAACCCGCCAGTGCCCCCTCCGTGAGGGGTCCTGCACACGGAGAAGATCTCCTTTCATTGTCCTGCCCCGCGCTTCTTCAGCGATCCTCTTGGGGCTACCCTGGCTGCAACGTCTTGCCCCTACGCTTGATTGGAAGACAGGCAAAGTCCTGCGTTGGGGATCGGAGTGCCAGGACCTCTGTTTGGTGGCACCACGCCCGGTGTCCATCTCTCCTTCCCAGTCGTCCGTCAAGCCTCTACAAGGCCCTCCCAAAGGGGAAAGTACCAAGGATTTTGGAGATGTATTCCTCAGAGAAACAGGTTGAGAAGCTACCGCCCCATCGGCCGTATGACGTCCCATAGATCCTCCTCCCTGGAACCAGCCCCCCACGGGGTAGGTCACCATCTGTCTGTGCCCGAGCCCTCAGGCCATGTGGGCCCTACATTCAGGAGAATTTAATGAAAGGTTTTCATACGCAAGTCCTCCCTCCACCCGGGTGCTGGATTCTTCTTCGCCAAAAAAATGGCCCGGTTTCTCTTCATCTGTGTATTGATTACAGAGGGCTAAACAAGATCACGATGAAGAATCGCTACCCTCTACCCCTGATATCTGAGCTCTTTGATCGTCTCCGTGGAGCCAAGGTTTTTACCAAATTAGTCCTATGTGGAGCCCATAAGCTCATCAGAATTCGAGAGGGGGATGAGTGGAAAACGGCCTTCAACACGCGTGACGGGCATTTCGAGTATCTCATGATGCCCTTTGGGCTATGCAACGCCCCAGCCGTATTTCAGGAGTTCGTCAATGACGTATTCAGGGACTTGCTGTACACCTGCGTCATAGTACACCTGGACGATATCCTGATTTTTTCCCCTGACATACAGACTCATCGGGTACAAGTACGCCAGGTTCTGCGATGTCTGCGGAACAATCGACTGTATGCCAAGCTGGAGAAGTGTCGGTTCCACCAGACCAACCTTCCTTTCCTTTGGTACATAGTCTCCGATCGAGGTCTGCAGATGGACCCAGCTAAACTCTCTGCAATCCAGCAGTGGCCACGACCTGTCGGTCTTCAGGCGATACATCGCTTCCTGGGCTTCGCCAACTACTACCTGCAATTCATTTTCCACTTCTCTACGCTGGTGGCTCCTATCGTGGCTCTCACCCGAAAGAAGGCTATTCCGAAATATTGGCCTCCGTCTGCCGAGAAAACATTCTCCCAATTGAAGACAGCGTTTTCCTCAGCACCTATTTTGGTCCGTCCGGATCCGGAGAAACCCTTCAGCCTAGAGGTGGATGCCTCTTCCATAGGAGCAGGGGCGGTCCTGACCCAGAAGGGCCCTAAAGGCAAAACTGTCACATGTGTTTTTTTTCTAAGACCTTCTCACCAGCAGAACGAAATTACGCCATTGGAGATCGGGAGCTGTTGGCCATAAAATTGGCCCTGGAGGAGTGGCGACATCTGTTGGAGGGAGCTCGACATCCATTTGACGTCTTCACAAACCATGAGAATCTCCAATACCTCCAGACGGCCCAGCGTTTAAATCCTCGCCAGGCCAGGTGGTCTCTTTTTTTCTCACGCTTTGATTTCAAGATCCACTTCCGACCAGCCGAGAAAAATTTCAAGGCGGACACCCTCTCCCGTGCTTCTGACATTACCGGAGAAGAACCAATGTCTAAGCACATCATTGGCCCTGAACGGCTGCTTCATGTGGCTCCTGTGGATCTCCGCAGCGTTCCTCCAGGCAAAACCTACGTGCGTCTCGCACTCAGGAGGAGAATTCTGGGTTGGGGGCATAGTTATCTTCCGGCCGGCCACCCTATGCCCTTATCTCGCGACACTACTGGTGGCCAACTCTGCTTCAAGATGTCAAGGACTTCGTTCTCTCCTGCACCACATGTGCCTGAAACAAGGTCCCACGCCATAGGCCCGCAGGCCTCTTAGTCCCTCTGCCTGTTCCGGAGTCTCCATGGACACACATAGGCATGGACTTCATCACGGACCTTCCTTCTTCCTCTGGAAACTCGGTCATCTGGGTGGTCACTGACCGATTCTCAAAGATGTTCCACTTTGTGCTGCTTCCTGGTCTCTCTTCTGCTCCCCAATTGGCGGGCCACTTCTTCCAGCACATTTTCGCCTGCATGGGCTACCCTCCCGCATCGTCTCCGATCGAGGCGTCCAATTTGTCTCTAAGTTTTGGCGTGCCCTATGTTCCCGCTTGCAAATCAAGCTAGACTTCTCATCCGCGTACCATCCCCAGACAAATGGGCATGTGGAGAGGGTAAATCAGATTTTGGAGGAATATCTACAGCACTTTGTTTCCGGACGCCAGGACAACTGGTCCGAACTGCTTCCATGGGCCGAGTTCTCATATAACCATCGGGACTCCGACTCGACTGGCCGTTCCCATTCCCTTTTGGTCTATGGTCGTCATTTCCCTGCCCCCCCCCTCCCCTTGGGTTCGGCCTCCGAGGGTTTCCCGCCGTGGACAACCGGTTCGGGGTATTGGGGTCATTTGGCGAGAGACCCGACAGCCTTACTGCAGGCCCTTTAGCCCGCATGAAGACCCCAAACTGACAAGAGGAGGAGATCTTCCCCAACAGTCCTCCCAGGGGATAAAGTGTGGCTCTCTTCCAAATACATACGCCTCAAGATCCCCAGCTATAAGTTATGTCCATGGTTTCTGGGACCTTTCAGAGTACTTCGGCAACTGAACTTTGTGTCCTACAAGCTCTGCCTACCTCCATCTCTCCGGATTCCTAACGCCTTTCACGTCTAACTCCTAAAGCCTCTGGTCATGAACCGGGTTTTCTCAAAGAGCGCTGCTTCGTCTCCGGTACTAGAGTCTCCTGATGTTTTTGAGGTGAAGGACATCTTGGACAGGAAGACCATCAGGGGTAAGCGGTTCTTTCTTGTAGATTGGAGGGGCTTCGGCAACGAGGAGAGGTCCTGGGAACCGGAGTCCAATATCCTGAACCAAGATCTGATTCGTAAGTTCCTTCAGCCTAAGAAGAGGGGAGGGGGGGCTACTGTAGCGGGTGGTCCTGCTCCTCGGCCCGTGGGCCGCGGGTGCACCCATGGCCGCCCCCCCGGGTGCCTACTGGGGTCGGGTGGCGCCGCTGGCCGCGGGACGGGCTGTGGGTCCGCTCCTCCTGGAGACTCACCTGACCTCGTTCCTGTCACGTCCGCGCCCTCTGCCAGCCGACGGCAGAGGGCTAATTGCCGGGTGCTTCCCCTATTTATGATTTCGCTCCACAGTGATTCCTTGCTGGATCTATGTTGCCTCGTGCCCTAGAAAGTAATAAAAATGCCTTTGGCATTTGGCAAATATAAATAATTTTGGTTCCTAATTGACCTAAAACGGGTAAGGTTTATTCTGATTTCATGTCAGATAGTGAGAAAAACTTGCGTATGTGTCTTTTTATTTAGTGTATGTAAACTTCTGGTTTCAACTGTATGTACACTGAATGAGACCTCTCAGAGGGTGTAGTTGCCTGTAGTTCTCTTACTTTCATAGTGGCACTTTCACTGTATTTTTATAATAGTTGCACTGATGCTCTTCTGTTATAATACCCAAAATTTCTGCTTCCTTTCAAGCTAAACAGTCAAATCATAACATTCTGGATGCCCATATATATCTGCATATCTATGTATACAGTTTTCAGGATATAAAATAATAGCTGCATAAAGCTATGTATAAGACTTCCCTAGAGGTGGCTTCGCATAGAAATAATTTCAAATTGTATTATTTAAGGAGTATTCCTACTCAAAGTTGTTTTCCAAGATTAGAAAAAATAAAATAAGGAAATAACATTAAGCACCTGGTACATCCCCTTCCAATCCAGCTGCTGTTACATTTCTCATGACTGCTGTGTATTTAGTTTGCAGCAGCACTGATTTCCATAAATCAAGGGCCTAATTTACTATTGTGGTCGCGCCAGAAAAGTGTCTTAAAATGCTTCAAAAAGTGATGTACTTTGCATAGCATGTCACAGTGTGCCGCAGACTCATTTATTATGTGTTTTGTGCACACTCTAACATTGGGCATGTCTTAGCAAAAGTGGGCTTGACTTTCCAGGAAAGTGGGGGTGACTACAATATGACACCCTATGCCAAATCTGTGTCAAAAATGCTCCAAAATTGGGCATATAAAGTAGACCAAATAAAAATTGACCCAAAAAGCTAGACAAATCTAAAGATGTGCCAAATTTATCAATCAGCATGAGCCAGCATTTTTAGACAGCTTGTCTAAATTTAGGTTGTCTACCTTTTAGACCGTGGTAGTAACTGAGGACCAATATGCAGATAATAACTGAGACATATCCTTTTAATATACAGTTGTGAATTAGGCCTGGGTCAATCGCATCTCTATAAATGCAGTGATTATCAGGTGATTTCGCTCGTTTGGTTAACCCCTTTTCTTTTTTTTTCCCACTTGGGCCCCAATAAAGGGAAAAAATACAGGACACTGTGGTCCCTCCTCTGCAGCTATTCTGCAGGCCCATAAATAACTGCAGACGAAAAGACTCCTAAAATAATTTAGACCCCCAGACCAAAACCCTAAATAATTCCAGACCCTAGACCAGACTCAATTAAAGAACCAAAAAAAAATTTACTTCTTACGACAGCAGATCAAACCTACTGTCAGGGGTCCATCCCCGGGTTCCCGGGCCTTCGCCGCGGCCTCTTGCTTGCCGTGTGTGTTCCTGGGCTACCCCTTGCCCCCTCGGTCGCTGGTGGCTTTTCCTGTGTGGCCATGCGCTTCTATCTTGGCTGCTCCCCCTGACCCCGACTCCTTGTTGCCATCATCACTCATTTATTCCCACGGGTGTCAGAAAATTTGGGGTTCCTCTACCAACCCCTTCCACCTGTGTGTTATAAGCCGCTTCTCCCTACACTCTCTGCCGATCCTTGTTTGGGCTTTTGTTGTTAGTGGTCATGTTGTGTGTTGTTGTGTTTGTTTTCTTATCATGTTTTTAGCATCCCGTGTGCACACCTTTTGTTTGTGTCCTTGTGGTACCTCATATTTGGTTAGCTCTATGTTGGTCTCCTTTTCTTTTGTCTTTTTCTGATTTTCTTTCCTTGTTCTCTGCCTGTTTCTTTCCCTGGTCGTGCCTTGGTTCTTGCCTAGTTTTCTTTAGTTCCCTTTTTTGTTCTTTGGGGTTTTTTTCCCGTCTTTTTCTGTATTGTTCCTTTGCCCTTTTGTTTAATCCTCCGGTTTTTGCATCTGTTTTGTCCTGTCTTTGTCCCGTTTTACCTGCACCATCTTTCCCTTTTGTTTATTTGTTTCCCATTCTGTTGGTGCCTACCCCCTTTGCACTTCTGGGGGGTGTCTGGTCAGCTGCCACTGCTGGGACTGCTCTGAGTCGCACCTGGGGGCTGTTGGGGGAAGATGCTTACCTCAAGGCTCTGTGAAAAGCCCCACGGGCCCCTTAGTCACCCCCCCTGGAGCAAGCCCACAGTGGTCCATTTGGGGCCACTAACCCGCTTTACCTGTCTGTTACACCTACATTAATACAGATCTCTAAATTAGTTAAGACCCTTAAATTAGTGTGGACCCCAGACCAACCCTCCAGCTTCACACCCAACAGTGCTTATCATGGAAAAGCTTCTTTGTAAAAGCACAAAACGGAGTTCCGTAATAACAAAAAAAGGTTTCAAGCTCACAAACTGCATAAATGAAACTTTCTGATGTGTGGCTAAGACATCTTATTAGGGATTATCTCATGAATACAACCTCTTCTCTAAAGATAGCCGCCCCAGATAATTGTAATCAGGTCCACATGGCAACAGCACCAAAAGTACAGGCTGGCTATGCAAAGGAAATCTAATATTACAAATGTCAAACTGAATTTTGTATATGTGTCACATAGAGAAACCCAAAAATCTAAATTAGTCAAATAAAGTCAATAATAGTGTTGTACATTGGATTGAAGTCAGAGTAAAATTTGACCCTGATATTGACAATTCGATTTGGGTCTGATCGATCAAATTTTTTGTGGAAATTTAGGAAAAACTCCTAATACCCGGGGAATCAAATTGTGTTACCAACAGCAGTCGGTCACAGTCAGGCTTCCTATTTTTTACCTATTGCCAAAGAGGAGGAAAAGCTACCAATTTTCCAATCTCCATACAAGCTCACCATTAACCGAAACCAAAGGGGAGAGGTTCTTTGGATTAAAAAGGGAGGTGTCCTCTTTGACAAATGTCTATCCTTGGGAAAAGGAGGAAGGAAGAGGAGGAAGGAGAAAAAAAGAAGAGGATATTGTAGGTCCAGAGAGGCAGCCAGCAAGATGATATTTATGTGCGGCCTTACTCAGATGAAAGTTACCTTAGGGCACCTGAGCGCAATGAAGTTGCTGTGCTTACAGATGGACCCTTATATAAGACATATCAAAAAATCTCTGATGATAACTGGATCCCCACTATCAAACCAAAATGTTGCAACTCATACCAGCAGCAGAGAGGGAAGCAAGAATGTGTCGAAATCAGGACAGATTTTAAAGTTTCTTGAGCAGAGCCTTTTCACATGGCATCAGTGATGCATCTTCTACCTGTCACAGCTCTGTGATCAATGCCAGACAAGCAGTAGCAGGGCCATCTTTTCCATTGGTCACACTAGACAGTTGCCCAAATTGGTTCCCAATGCATGGGGGTTTCCAAGGTAAATTGAAGTCAAGAATCCAATCCCTGATTCTTGGGTCGGGGTTGTTTTCCAAAGTTTGTTTTACTTAGGACTTACAAACAGTTAAAAACAATGGTGAAGGGGGAGTCACTGACTCCCTGCCTGCCAATTAATCTGGAAGGGCTGCCTACAAGAGGTTACCAGTGTGTTCCAACTTAGAAATGATTAATAAAGGGTCTGCAAAAAGGTTTTTATAGGCATTGCCTCATGTGGTGTCATGTTTGGGCAAGGTGAGAGGTATGGTATGGAGTGATTTTAATGTATTTTGACACAGCCCAATGTACGGTTATGTACTGGCCCCATAATGCTGTTAAGACAGCCCTGAGCAGCAGTATCACCAGCAACAGCAGGAGTTGATATCTAAGAGATGCTTTGAAAGTTGCTTAAAGGGAACCTGTCACATAGGTTGTGCCCCCCTTGCTGAGGGGCAGCACAAGCTAGGCAGACCTCGTTTCCAGCGCGTGTCCCTTATTTGTAAGAGCGCAGTTTTTAGAGCATTTACCCCCAAACTTTTCATGAGTAGGTGTTATCCACCCCCAAAAGGCTGCCCCCCGCCCACTAACATTATTCCAAGTTTCTACCTTTTAAAAGTTTTTGGTTTGTCAGTTGGGGGGGCAAGGCAGCCTCGGTGGGGGGTTGAAAAAAACTGACACTCTGGGAACTCTTCGAATGACCTTTCTTCTAAAACTGCAGTTTTACATTAAATACATAAAACACAGCTCTTTTCAAATAAGGGGAACCCGCGCGGGAAAAACGGTCTGACATACCTTTTTTTGTCCTCAGCCAGGGGGGGGGGGGGGGGAACTATGTACAAAATTTTCCTTTTTTAAATAAACAGCTCATTCCCTTTTACCGGGTAACACTTAGACAACACTTGTCGATGACGGTCAATGACTACAGTTTTTTCAGCTTCTAGTCAAATATAACTTTCGACAGAATGATTTACCCTAACAATGAATTCCCTACCCAGGGGGGATTTTTACTATTAAAATATAAAACACTCCTCGTCTTCTGTTGATGTTGCTGCCACTGCACCATTTGTATGGCTCACCGCAGTGTATCTGTATGCATTGTGGGAGATTTATGAAATCCTTTTAATAGATAAACCATCTTTTTTACCCCACCACCCAAAACATCACATCGCAAAATTTTTTTTTTTTTTAAAAGCACTATAAGAAATGTATGCTGTGCAGTGATTGGGTGTTACGGGCAACAAAGAGTTTTTCTTTTAGATAAGTTCATAAATTTACACCACTGTGTTTGGAAAATTAAAAGTATGTGGCTACCCAACAGTCATAGCAAAATCCTGGCATCGTTTTTTTTTCCCTTTAAAGCAACATATTTTCTTTTTCTCCTCCCCAACTTAAAAATCTTAAAATATAAGACAGAACAGCTAAAGCGTTAAAAATGTTGCTTTCATATCTGTGTGCTTTGTCTAAAAGTGGAATTGTGTGCAAAAAGCACTTGGGGGCCCGGATTTAAAT